>PVKC010003447.1:0-39057 GCA_004027635.1 Crocidura indochinensis | reverse complement strand
TTTTGTTGTTGAGGCCACACACAGCTGTGCTTCAGGCCTACTCCTGACTTGGAGCTTGGGGGACCCACATGTAATATAGGAACTATACCAGGGGGTGACGTCAGGCTGGGAATTTCTGTGAATCTACGCCTGCCCAGTGTGGCCTGACTGCGAAAAATAACTGTGAGTCCTGTCCGTGTGTTTCTCTCTCCTCTCCTGTTGCCTGAAACTCTTGGGAGTGGGCTGAATCGGCTCCAAAAAACTCGCTCTCCCAGAGGCCCATTCTAGGTGGGGAACGCCCAGAAATTCCTTAATGTGAAAACCGGCAAGGAGCAGTACCTTGCAAAAGCCAGATCTCCTGTTTGTGACATCAGGCTGGGAATTTCTGTGAATCTACGCCTGCCCAGTGCAGCCTGACTGTGAAAAAAAACTGTGAGTCCTGTCTGTGTGTTTCTCTCTCCTCTCCTGTTGCCCGAAACTCTTGGGAGTGGGCTGAATCGGCTTCAAAAAACTCGCTTTCCCAGAGGCCCATTGTAGGGCAGGAACGCCCAGAAATTCCTTCTTAATGTGAAAACCGGCTAGGATTAGTACCTTGCAAAAGCCAGGTCCCCTGTTTGTGATAGAGATGATCTTCTTAATGAGGCATATATATAGGATTCAATGCCTCATTAAGAAGATCATCCACTACGATCAAGTAGGTTTCATCCCAGGAATGTAAGGATGGTGTGACATCCATAAATCTATCAACATAATACACAACATCAACAACAAGAAAAATAAAAACCACATGACCATATCAATAGATGCAGAGAAAGCATTTGATAAGGTTCAACACCTATTCTTGATCAAAACTCTCAGCAAGATGTGAATGGAAGGAACCTTTCTCAATATAGTTAAGGTCATCTACCACAAGCCAGTGGAAAATATTATTCTCAATGGAGAAAAACTAAAAGCCTTCCCTCTAAATTCTGGCAGAAGAGAAGTCTGTCCTCTCTCACCACTCCTATTCAACATAGCACTTGAAGTACTCGCTATAGTGATTAGGCAAGAAAAAGATATCAAGGGAATCCAGATAAAAAGGAAAAAGTCAAGCTCTCACTTTTTGCAGATGACATGATTCTCTACTTAGAAAACCCTAAAGACTCTACCAAAAAGCTTCTAGAAACAATAGACTCATAAAGCAAGGTGGCAGTCTACAAAATTAACACACAAAAATCAATGGCCTTTCTATACACCAATAGTAATAAGGAGGAAATGGACATTAAGAAAACGACCCCATTCAAAATAGTGCCACACAAACTCAAATAACTGGAATCAACTTGACAAAAAATGTGAAGGACCTATACAAAGAAAACTATAAAACTCTGCTCCAGGAAATAAGAGAGGATATGCAGAAATGAAAACATATACCCTGCTCATGGATGGACAAGATTAACATCATCAAAATGGCAATACTACCTAAGGCAATATACAGATTTAATGCAATCCCTCTAAAGATCCCCACGGCATTCTTCAAAGAAGTGGATCAGGCACTTTTGAAATTCATTTTGAACAATAAACACCCTAGAATAGCTAAAGCAATCATTGGGAAAAAGAACATGGGAGGAATTACTTTCCTCAATTTTAAATTTACTACAAAGCAAAAGTTATCAAAACAGTATGGTTTTGGATCATGGACAGGTCCTCAGATCAGTGGAATAGGCTTGAATACTCAGAAAACGTTTCCCAGACATACAGTCACATAATATTTATAAAGGAGCATGAAATCTTAAATGGAGCAAAGAAAGCCTCTTCAACAAGTGGTGTTGACAAAACTGGCTAGCCACTTGCAAAAAATTGAACTTAGACCCCCAGCTAACATCATGTACGAAGGTAAAATCCAAATGGATGAAAGACCTTGATATCAGACCCGAAACCATAAGATACATAGAACAACATGAAGGCAAAACACTCCAGGACATTGAGACTACAGGTATCTTCAAGGAGGAAAATGCACTCTCCAAGCAGGTGAAAGCAGATATTAACAGATGGGAAGATATTAACAGAAGCTGAGAAGCTTCTGCACCTCAAAGGAAATAGCGCCCAGGATACAAGAGCCAACCACTGAGTGGGAGAAACCATTCACCCAATACCCATCAGATAAGGGGCTAATCTCCAAAACATACAAGTCACTGTCAGAACTTTACAAGAAAAACACATCTAATCCCATCAAAAAATGGGGAGAAGAAATGGACAGAAACTTTGACAAAGAAGAAATACATATGGCCAAAAGACACATGAAAAAATGCTCCACATCACTAATGATTAGGGAGATGCAAATCAAAACAACTATGAGGTACCACCTCACACCACAGAGAATGGCACACATCACAAAGAATGAGAAAAAACAGTGTTGGCAGGGATGTGGAGAGAAAGGAACTCTTAACCACTGCTGGTTTAAAATTAGGGAAAGTATTATGTTGATAGATTTATGGATGTCAAACCATCCTTATATTCCTGGGATGAAACCTACTTGATCATAGTGGATGATCTTCTTAATGAGGCATTGAATCCTATTTGCCAGAATTTTGTTGAGGATCTTTTCATCTGCATTAATCAGCGATATTGGTCTGTAATTTTCTTTTTTTTGTTGCATCTCTGTCTGGTTTAGGTATCAAGGTGATGTTGGCTTCATAAAAGGTACTTGGAAGTGTTTCCGTTTTTTGATTTCATGAAAGGTTCTTGCCAGGACTGGTAGTAGTTCCTCTTGGAAAGTTTGAAGGAATTCATTAGTGAATCCATCTGGGCCTGGGCTTTTGTTTTGGGGCAGACATTTGATTACCTTTTTAATTTCATCAATAGTGATGGGGGTGTTTAGATATGCTACATCTTCTTCCTTCAACTGTGGAAGATTATAGGAGTCCAAGAATTTATCCATTTTTTCTATGTTTTCATTTTTAGTGGCATAGAGATTTTCAATGTAGTTTCTGACTACCCTTTGAATCTCTGCCATATCAGTAGTGATCTCTCCTTTTACATTCCTGATACAAGTTATCAAGTTTCTCTCTTTCTCTTTCTTTGTTAGTTTTGCCAGTGGTCAAGCAATCTTGTTTATTTTTTCAAAGAACCAACTTCTGATTTCGTTGATCTTTCGGATTGTTTTTTGGTTTTCCACTTAATTGATTTTTGCTCTCAGCTTTGTTATTTCCTTCTGCCTCCCTATTTTTGGGTCCGTTTGTTGAGCACTTTCTAGTTCTATGAGCTCTATCATTAAGTTACTCAGGTAAGCCCCTTCTTCCTTCCAGATGTGTGCTTGTAAAGCTATAAATTTTCCTCTCAGCACTGCTTTTGCTGTGTCCCATAAGTTCTGATAGTTTGTGTCTTCATTATCATTTGCTTTCAGGAATCTTTTGATTTCCTCTTTGATTTCATCTCGGACCCACTGGTTATTCAGTATGAGGCTGTTTAACTTCCAGGTGTTAAAGTTTTTCTTCTGTGTTCCTTTGGAATTCACAAATAATTTCAGAGCCTTGTGGTCAGTAAAGTTAGCCTGCAAAATTTCTATCCTCTTGATATTATGCAGCTATGTTTTATGTGCCAGCATGTAGTCTATCCTGGAGAATATCCCATGTACATTGGAGAAGAAAGTGTGTCCAGGTTTCTGGGGATGAAGTGTCCTATATATATCCACTAGACCTCTTTCTTCCATTTCTCTCTTCAGGTCCAGTATATTCTTGTTGGGTTTCAGTCTGGGGTGGCCTATCCATTATTGACAAAGCTGTGTTGAGGTCTCCCACAATTATTGTGTTATTATGATGTTATTTTTTCCAACTTTGTCAACAATTGAATTAAATATTTTGCTGGACCCTCATTTGGTGCACATATGTTTAGAAGAGTGATTTCTTCCTGCTCTACATACCCCTTGATTAATATATAATGTCTGTCTTTGTCCCTTACAACCTTTCTGAGTATAAAGTTAGCATTATCTGATATTAGTATGGCCACTCCAGCTTTTTTTGGGGTGTTGTTTGCTTGGATAATTTTGCTCCAGCCTTTTATTTTGAGTCTATGTTTGTTCTGACTATTCAGGTGATTTTCTTGTAGATAGCAGAAAGTTGGATTGAGTTTTTTGATTCATTTTGCCACTCTGTGTCTCTTAACTGGTGCATTTAGCCCATTGACATTGAGAGAAAGAATTGTCCTGGGATTTGCTGACATCTTTATATCGAAGTTTCGTGTGTCTTTTGGTTAGTCTTGTCTTAAATTAGGTCTTTCAGTTTTTCTCTTAAGTGTGTTTTTGAATCTATAAAGTTTCTGAGCTGTTTTTTGTCTGTGAAACCATGTATTTTTTCCATCAAACCGGAAAGTGAGCTTTGCTGTGTACAGAATTCTAGGTGAAGCATTCATTTCATTCAGTCTTGTCACAATATCCCACCACTTCTTTCTGGCCTTGAGTGTTTCTGGTGACAGGTCTGCTGTAAATCTCAAGGATGCTCCTTTAAATGTAATTTTCTTTTTTGATCTTGCTGTTTGCAGAATTATGTCTCTCTCTGTGGGATTTGACATTGTGACTAGGATGTGTCTTGGGGTATTTTTTCTGGAATCTCTTTTGTATGGTATTCTTCAGGCATGCAGGATTTTATCACAGATATTCTTTAGTTCTGGAAGTTTCTTTTTATTGATGTTCTTGATCATTGATTCTTTCTGGAAATTTTCTTCCTGTGTCTCTGGGACTCCAGTGATTCTTAAGTTGTTTCTTTTGATCTTATCATAGACTTCTATTTTCATCTGTTCCCATTCTTTGACTATATTTTCCATTGTCTGCTCATTTGTTTTAAGTTTTTTTCTCAATCTCTCCCACTGTATGGAGTTGTTATTTATCTCTTCTTCCACAGCACCAATTCTAATCTCAGCTTCTTCTATCCTGGTTTTGAGCTTATCCATTTTGTCATTCAATTCATTTACTGATTTTTCAGGCCTGCTAGTTGACATGTTATTTCAGTTTTGAGTTTTGTGATTTTTGTCTTCATATTTTCTTGGTTCTTATTAGTGTTCTGTTTAACTTGATCCATGGTTTCTTTGAGTTCTTTGAGCATCTTCCATATTGCTTTTCTAAAGTCCTTTTCTGAGAGATTGATTAGTTCATTGGTCATTATCTGGTCATCAGAATTGTCATCTTCGTTCTCTTCTGATGCTGGCCTGCATTGTTTCCCATTGTCACACTTGTATTGTGGGTTTTTCTACGTGTTGTGGTGGTATTCATTGGGTAAGTAATGTACGCTGCCACACTTCTCTGGCTCTGCCCTTTCTGGGTGGGTTGATTTGCCCACAGGAACACTGATGAAATCCAGTCTCAGGCAGCTGGAAACCGCATAACCCAAGATGGCCTCTGCACCCCTCTGAGTCCCAGCAGAAAGCAGCAGGAATCAGTGTGCATAT
Source organism: Crocidura indochinensis (assembly GCA_004027635.1). Classification (NCBI taxonomy): domain Eukaryota; kingdom Metazoa; phylum Chordata; class Mammalia; order Eulipotyphla; family Soricidae; genus Crocidura; species Crocidura indochinensis. Next base: position 33,660 of record PVKC010003447.1, on the reverse strand, counting down.
GTCTCCACCCGCCTCTGAAACAGGCAGCCTCACCCGCAGGAACGCTGATGAAATCCTCTCTAAGGCAGCGGCAGGAACACTGGTGAGATCGGATCCCAGGCAGCTTTAGTTTCTCAGCTTTACTTCTAAGAAGCTCTTTCGCTTCTGTTAATAGTATTTTGTCTTGCTCAGCAATCTCTAGAGAATGAATTTTCCAGTTGCTGCTGATGTGGTTGGGTTTTCGATTGTCCAGTTTTTACAACGCAAATTCATGAGGCAAACAAATTTCCTTCACATTCCCAGTTTCTGCAACAAGCAATTGTCTTGTACCTCTGCAGGCCAGGCGATGACTCCCAGTGGCTCGGGTCTGGCAGTCGTGGCTGGGAGGGTACAGGGGTATCAACCCCAACTCGGCAGTGCTCCCCGCTCCAGAGCTGCCCCCTCCATTGGAGCAATTCCGGTGGCTGGCGACAGGCAGGATCCCGGCCAGAGGGTGGAGCAGCGGATGGACAGATAGACAGACTGCAGGTGGGGGTGCAGGGGTAGGGAGAAGGAGAGGATCAAGTGACGGAAGGGAGGTCGGAGATATGGGGAGAAAGCGCTAGTAATGTATTTATATGGTTTTGAATTATATCTATAAACATACACAGGCACGTAATATATAGTTTTAAGTCATACTTTAACTCTTTCTACCTCCACCCCAATTTTTAAAAATAATATACTTTTTGTTGCTTTGTTAGTTAAATCTGAAGAAATCTCATGACACCATGATTCATATTTAAATTTATAGTTGAATTATTGGTTTCTAGTTTTAAGTTTTTTCTACCACATTTTGCTTTATTTTTCATTTTGTGCTTTATTCTGTGTCTGAAGTTGAGTTATTTAAAATAGTTTCTCGACCTCTTGTTAAAAAATCATTTTTTGTGCTTTGTTCAAAGTCAATACCCAGTGGTGCCCCATGACCAGTCTTAACTCAATGTTCAGGGATTGCTCTCTGCAGTTCTTGGTGGAACATATGGATTGAATATGAAGCTTCGAAATACAAAGCCTATACTCCTTTTCTTTTATCTGTTTCCTTGGCCCCTTACCTCTGACTTTAGGTTGGTTTGGCCAATGAGAGCTTTGGCCAAGAGAAGAGACTGAGATTTATGTGTACAGTATTCCTTTCTCTCTTTCTATTGTAGCTGGCTGCTTTTCTAGACTAGATTAAAGTTTTTTTTTTTAGGTATCTCTTTTCACACAATTGCTGTTTCTAGATTGCAGGCCCCACTTTGGCCCTCCAGGTTTAAGGAGATTAACTGGAAACACTGATAACTAAGTTAATGTGTCTCTCGAGGAGATCTCATTGTAGACAGGTCTTACAGTTGGTAGATTCTTGCTTTTTCTTGTTGAGGTCTTGAGGAGATCACAAATCACTGAGTGCATGTATTACTGGGAGGCAGTGTGGCTCAATAGTTTTCTCCCATTTGGAATCAAACTGATCTATCTAGTTTTGAATATACCCCATCAGTTATAAACTAAGTGTGGAAATTATTCATATTGTAAAAACGTACAAGAATAATTCAAACACATTGTTATATAATAATGCCAGTGCATACTTATATATTTATTTTATGTGTCTGTATGTATATAATGTTTCTATTTCTATTTTACATTGAATAACTTTATATTAATAAGAGCTGAGAAATTAAGGAGGTCATTTTTAGTTCCTTTATACTTTGTGCTCTCAGTTTTGCATTGCTAGTTATGTCGATGTCCTTTTCCCTCAGTTCCATAAGTTCTGGCTTATCCAAATGACACTTTGTTTTCCACAGATGGTCCTGGTCACACTGGTAACTTGACCTCCAAACTGAAATTTCTTCAGTTGGTAAATGCTCGACACGGGTCCCCAGTGAAGTGGAAATCTTTTGCTGGCACCATAACATGAGCCTTGACTGCTGACTGCTCAGGTGGGGGTAATCCAACTTCTTTACAGGAAAGCTGTTTTTCCTGTCTTTTAAAAAACTATATATATAAAATATTATAAGTGCATTAGATAGGCCCAAAGAGGTGGTACGCTAATTTAAATGCTTTGAAACTGGCAAGAGTGTTTATTTGAGAATTGGCTGCTATTTCAGTAAACTCAATGAAAGTGCAAATGCTATCAAATGACCTTATAATGTCCTTTTGTTTTACTAGAATAAGCATATTGTATAACATGTGTCATTCAAATAAGTTATATGTATTATTGCATAAAAACATGACCTGAAATATTATTTTAAGAGAAAAAGATATGCCCAAAGCTTTTGCCAAATGGAATGGAAGTTACTGGAACCTTTTTGGTTTCAGTACGAACTCTGAAACATTATTCAGTATCATTGGCTTTTTGAAGACTTGCTGTGATTTGGGACTCTATATAATCCCTATATTTCCCCAAAGACCACAAAGACCTCATAGACTCATAGAAAGGAGACAGATATACAGAGTAAAAACCCTTTAATCGTGCTGGGAACTAATGTAGATAGATGTACAAGGTACAGAAAGACAAAATCAAGTAGTACTGAACCCATTTGTTGGGTTACTAAATAAGAAAAATAATTCATGAAGGAAAAGCTTGGATTGGTTTTTCCATGATAAAAGACTGATATTCAGGGCTGGAGAGATAGAACAGCGGGTAGGGCTCTCGCCTTGCACGTGTTCGACCTGAGTTCGGTCACCGGCATCCCACATGGCCCCCTGAGCATGCCAGGAAGTCATTCTGAGAAAAGCTAGGAATAGCCCCTGAGCATCGCTGGGTGTGGTTAAAAAAGACCAAATAAAAAAAAAAAGGCTCATATTCATTTAGCCAGACAGTGAAGAGCATTATAAAAAGCTTTCCTCTCATCCCCCCTTTTCCTCATCCAGCTTCATTTAAATAACTTTTGGAGGGTTATTGTATTGTTTTGTTTTGGGGCCATACATGGTGATGGTGATGCTCAGGACTTATTCCTGGTTCTGCACTGAATAATCATTACTGGCAGGCTTAGGGGACAATATGGGATTCTGGGAATCAAACCTGAGCCAGTTGCAGGAAAGACAAACACCTTCCCTACCAGCTGTAGTGAGCCTGGCTGCTAAATAACTTTTGAAGTTTTTAATCTCCTCTATCTACCTCAAGCTTTAATACTTATAAATGGATAGTTGTGTATGGCAGGATTATAGGATTATATGTAGTGTGTGTATTTGTAGTGAACCAATTGTAGTTCTAGGGTTTTTTTCAGTATCTTATAGCAAATATAGTTTTCTTCTGTAAATATCTTTTGGGTATTTAAAAATTCAGGATATTTACTACATTTAGAAGCATTTATCAGAGTCCATGGTTGCACGAAACTTTGAAAATTAATGTTGATAAATAGACTTGGTTAGGCAGTGGTTAACTTGTATGTGCTGTGAAAGGCTGGAAGAGAAATGAGAGAACCATGGCACCTTTAAAATCTAGGTAGGATGGGCTGGAGCAATAGTGTAGAGAGTTGGGCATTTGCCCTGCATGAAATCAACCCCATCACCCCAATGGTCCCTGGAGCACCACCAGGAATAATTCCTGACAGGAGAGCCAGGAGTAAGCTCTGTGCATTGCAGGTTGTGCCCCCAAAACAACAACAAGCATCTGGGATATCTGGTGGAATATCTGGTTTTAAAGATTTTCATATTTGGATCTTATATGTATTGGGCAGCACGGGAGATAATGAATTTGGTCAGACATAGGAAGACTTTGAAGTATCTTTGGATCTTCTGGAGGAAGGCAGAAAGTACTACAACTGGTCATGGGAATGATTCAGTACCTAAAGCACCACAAACTTCAGAAATCTTGGAGAACTAAAGGAATGGAGTCTTTCTGGAAATCTCTTAGAGATGTGAGTATATCATGGGAGGAACAACAGTGTTACAAGGGCAACAGCAAATGGTGCAGTGCAAATCATGGAAGAAAAGAGGATGCAGTGGCTCAGAAAGAAACAACGTATCTAGTTTAGGAGTATATGATTATTTTCTTGACATTCCTAATGTGACTTTCAATTTATGCCCAAAGCACCTCCTCAGAGATACCTTTCCTAATCACCATCTGTCTAAAGTAACATCCTTCCTCTCTCCAAGTCACCTCCCTGTGTACCGTCTCTGTGCAACTTTAAAATAATTATTTATGGTGAGGCCAGAGAGATAGAAAAGCAGGTAGGGATTTTGCCTTTCATGTGGCAAACCCGTATTCGATCTCTGGCATCCCATCTGATCCCCTGAGCATAGCCAGAAGAAGTTCCTAAATGCAGAGGCAGGAGCGCCCCGGATATAGCAAGGTGTGGTACCAAAACAGAAATCCCTTAAGTCCCCCCAAATATATATAGTGAGGCCAGCAGATCAGGAGACATTGTCACTCAGCGTTCCCTTAAATACTTTTATTTATTTATTTATTTATTTATATATTTATTTTTGTGGGGCTCCAAGAGGTGCCAGGGGTCTGGGAACTACTCTCAGGGCCATTGGTTCAAGGTGAGAATCTGATGGTGCAGGCAAACACCACCTGGTGCTGCCTGTAAATTCATGTGTTGCTGGGGGCACATGCAGAGCATCAGCCCCAATCCCTGTAACAGATCTGAGTCTCTTAGTCTCCTTTGCTATATATTTTCAAGTCTGATGCATTGTTTACATGATCTTTCTTTTCCACTAAAATATTACTAAAAGTATACCTAAACTATTACTGTGAAAGATTTGTAATCCACTGTAGTGAAAATAAAGATTATTTTAAAAAGACATAAATTATATCAGGTGTCCCTTACTTTTACCTCTAGAACCAATTTTCAAATGCTTTATGCATTTCCTGCCCCTCTTCTTCACTAGGTTTTCTTTTATGCATACATACACATACTTATTTTTGTTTTGTTTAACATATAATTTAATTTTCTTCTCCATTAACCAATGTCATAGACAGTTTTTTATGTTAGAATGTAGGATTCTACTTCTTTTGAAAGAGCTACTTTAGTAGCCATATATTAGTTATGGCATGACTATACCAGAGTTTTGGTTTCAATATATCCCTTTCCTGAAGGTTAGTAAGGTTTTAAACTTCTTTGCTTTCTTTTTTCTTTTGTCAACATCTCACGCTTAGAAATTCCAGGTAAATATACTCATTTGATGAGCTACAATACACATATTTGCTTTTTTACTTTAAATCTTTAATCTATAAAGAATTTATTTTGTGTAGGAGCTGAGGTGGGATTACAGGGATTTCTTGACTTCCCCCTTTCAAATGATTACCCACCTAAAGAGATTCAGTCTCCAGGCTCCCAAGTAAACACAATGCATCTGTTGTAGACATATATTGAAAATTGTAATAAGGAAAATCCTTATGGTGCAAAACAGTCTGGAGTATGTTGGGGGAGAGGTTGCAGAAACAGCAGGCACAACCCATATAGACTAGAGAGCTCTGTTTTTAGTTTGGAATGATGCATTTTAATTAGCAATATTACTCCCAAATGTTTAGCTGCAATTGCAGGAGGATTAGAGACCCTGCTTGCTCATCATAATTCAGAAGCTACCCATCAGAGTGTCTAATTAGGTTTCCCCTGCTTTGAAAGGTCAGCCAATAAAATTGTCATGTTGTGTCACTCAAGGTCCAGAAGTTACTTTGCTGTAAGCTTGATGGATTTTCTTTAAGTTAAAAATTGCCTGTTCATGTCCAGTGTCCTTTAGCAATCTTTGCTAAACTGGGATTCTGGCAGATCATCATGCCATGGATCTCTGAAATTATTCAGTCACTTGGAACAATTCTTGTCCTTTAGATATTTTTCTTTTATCACTTTTGACACTCTTTGAGAGAGTGTCATAGTCTAAAAATTATCCTGAGTCATTTGGTAGAAGAAAACAACATTGAATTTAGTCTTTGTCTGGGGTCTTAGATTTTGACATCGAATATTATCTTCCATTAATTTCCATGGGAAAATCAAATGAGCTTGCTGTTCTGGAAATAATATCAGCACACAGAAATTAATGAAGCTAGATTTACTCCTTTTTATTACTTGATTATAAGTGAAATAAATTAGGGAGCCACATTCACCACATTCATTCTTTTAACCCATGAGGAACTTAACTAGAATTCTGCATGGAGAGACAAGTTCAGGGTGAAAAGACCAGAACTAAATTATGAGCAGCCCTTGATATGACAGTTGCTGCCGTCTCACTTCACTTCTTCAACTCCTATGAGAGCTACCCCCATTTTAATCAAGTCTCATACTAGCTTTCTCAAAGATCAGAACTATGGGGTCTTAGCCTATGGATTATAGAATCTGGAGAACTGAAAATGATCGCAACTCTTTTAGTTACATTATGAGTTAAATCAGTTTTTGTAGAGGATTATCAGAAACAATATATTGCCATGAATTATGATATTGTCAAAGGAATTATTGCATCAGAATTGCCTTGGTGTTTAGTCAAAATGCCGTTTGTTGAAAAAAAAAAAATGCCGTTTGTTGGATTTAATTCCAGAAAAAAATGTCTAGAGGTAGATGGAGGGATCTGTTTTTAACAAGACTCCTATGATAGTCATTTTTATATTAAAGTCTGAGAATACTTGGTTTGAAAATTATTTTTATGGAGCACTGTATCCTGAATTCCAATCAATGCTTCAGAGAGTATGTTTGAAATTTAATGTGGGAACATGTTGGAACTTGCTTGTATTGTATGTGAAATAAGTGGCCTGGATAAATTATATATAAAGAGTGTAGTAATGACAACTAATGAGTACCTTATGGCTCAGGGAATTCAGGTTAATTAACTTTTGAGAGAGAGACAGAGAGACAGGATGGGGGCAGGCAAGTGGGAGGGGCAGACAGGATGATAAGATGAGAGAATTCCTCAAGACTTAAAGGCCACCTTTCAGATTCAGCTGGAAGAAAAGGGGCTGCAAGAAATACTATACATCTATACCCAAAACACAAATGCATGTTCTAGTTTTTCAGGTTTAGATCAGAATGGTCAAAAATTTTTTATATTCCGGAATATTCAATGTTCCTTTCAATCTTTTCTTTGGAGATTGCCCTTCCTAAAGTTATTTTTTTAACTTATTGATTAAGAAAAACTAATTTGATTTTTAGGGGGTTAAACCTGGCAATGTTCAGGACTTACTCCTGGCTCTGTATTCGGGGATCCGTTCTAGTAAGTCTCAGGAGACTAAATCAATCACTGGGGATCAAATCTTGATTGTATGCCAGGCAAGCATCCCGTCCCCTGCTCAATCTCTCCAGAAATACATCTGGAGTACTATTTTTCTCTTTCATCTTTATCACATAATGACCCTTTATCTCTGTTCAGTATAGCAGTTTTCTTCTTTTTGAATCTTCTAGTAACAAGGAATTGTCTTCATTAATCATAATCTTAATTTTTATTATTTTTTTAGCTTTTGGGCCACACAGTTCTTAGGAGTTACTCCTGACTGCATTCAGGAATTTCTCCTAATTGTGTTCAGGGGACCATATATGATGTTGGGGATAAAAACTTGCAGCTGCATGTAAGACAACTGCTCTACCCATTGTTCTGATCCCTCATTAATCAGAATATTATTACTATTACTATTACTTATTACTATTTCTCAACACTATTCTGATCCTGATTTTCTTTCCTTTTTTTTTTTTTTTTTTTTTGGTTTTTGGGCCACACCCGGTGACGCTCAAGGGTTACTCCTGGCTATTCGCTCAGAAGTCGCTCCTGGCAGGCACGGGGGACCATATGGAGAACCGGGGGATTGAACCGTGGTCCGTCCTAGGTTGGCGCAGGCACTTTACCTCCAGCGCCACTGCCTGGCCCCCTGATCCTGATTTTCTTCTGACTATTTTCTTCACATGACCCTCCTGTCCGTCTGGTTAGTGCTCAAGTCTGATGCCTGTACTTCCCTCATTTATGCAGTTTTTCCTGTGGTCCCCTGGAACATCCTAGTGCCCACAAAGGGCCATATGGCTCCAAGTTTAGAAACATTGTATAGAAGACAGGGGAATCTGAAAGGAGTAGTACTACTAGCTCACATGTTAGAAAATACAAAGTCTGTCATGTGCTAATTATTCCTACCTTGAAAAACGTTTGTAGCTATGTCATCATAGGCCTGTAGGTCATATGTTCTGCAGGTCAACCACACCAAATTCTATCCTAATTTCTTACCATGTTGCTGGTTCTCTCTCTCTCTCTCTCTCTCTCTCTCTCTCTCTCTCTCTCTCTCCTTTGTCTTGGTTATCTTTCCAGGTTAACTATCAATAACTTCAAAATTCTTTTATTTTAAAAGTCAGCTCTCCTGAACTTCTACTACCAACTTCTCTTTTCAGAAAAAAAATCTGCATATTCAATACCAACCAAGGTGTTTGATTAAACCCAAGTTCCACCCAATCTTCTATTTAATTTGGGGATTACATAGAATTTTCCAGAGAACATTGGTATAGTTTCTTCCATTAAAGATTTGATCCAGTATAGAATTTCTGGATGTATAAAAACTAAGAATTGGTTCTTTTTACATTATTAAATATGGGGCCAGTATATAGTACAGGCAATATACCGGTGCTTACTTTGCCTTTATTACCCTCGTTCACAATCCTTGAAACCACTGTTGATCCCCCTGAGTGACTAGGGGTCATTCTGAAACACTAGGAAGAACTAGAAATAGCCCCTAAACATTGTTGACATCTACCCCATTACCTCCTTTTTTTAACCTTCCCCACACAATTCAATCATTTACATTATTAAATAACTTTTTGGTTGGAAGATGCTCATAAGGATAAGTTAAGCAGGATTTTTAAAACTTAATTGAATTATCATGAAACACAATTACAAAGTTGTTTATAATTATGTTTTCCATACAATGTTCCATAATATATCCCTTCACGGGTGTTCATTTCTCACCATTAAAGTCTTTAATTTCCCTCATCCCTTCTCTTTCAGTCTGTTTCTATAGCAGACATTCTCTCTCTCTCTTTCTCTTTTTCTATCTCATTTACTCTCTCTGTAGAAAATTAGGCCTTATGATTGGCTTGGATGGTGGATGGAGGCCTCTGTCTTTAGGCTCTGGACCATGTGGCTCCACAACCCCGATTAACCGTCGAGTCTAGAGGTTCATGATAGCAGCGGGTAGAAATCTCACTCACATGCAGGCTTCAGGAAGTAACAGCTTTATTCATACCCTAGCCACCACATGTGTGGCCTATATCATAACCAATTAAACATTCAGTCATTCTTATCTAGCCCTGCATCTTAACTTCTCTCAGCCATCTTTCCTCTGCCTTCCAAGCTGGCAAAAGTCTAACCGAGCAAAAACAAAGACCAAAAACCTCTTTCCTCTGGGTCAAAGCCCATAAGTATCTTCCCAAGACCCCTCCCAGGAAATGGGCAGGGTCTGCAGTAAAGTTACAGGTCATTTCCAGTTCCCAAGACCCTGCCCTGTACTCTGGGGTGGAGCTATCATTATGGCTTATGTCATTGCCATAATGCCCCCTTCTTTGTGCTGATTGCATTCTTTCCCTCTCAGTTCCCCACGTGTGGCAAGCTTCCTATCCTGGACAAGTCATAAAAAAGATTTTTAAAAGGTAGATGCATCAGTAAACCTCTATTCTTTACAACAGTTTTACTAACACATTTAGGATTATATCGTATATCATCTAACTTGCAGTCAAATAAATGCAAGCAGAATTATTTTCCATTTGCTAGCAAATAATCAGTCTTCCTGACTCTAGGTGGGTGAAGTCTGCAAAGCCATTCAGGGCATCCTGTGTTTTGAGAAGAAAACAACAGAGTTCATCTACTTTCCAGAGAATTTGCTTTCCTGCTCTCTTATCTTTTGTTTATCTAAGAGCACTCTGTTTAGCTTGAAATGGAAAGTCATTTCCTAAGTTCATTTTATTTCATGCTATTATTTTCTTGGTAAGTATTCTGAATTTTCCCCATTAATTCTTCTATTTTTATGCACCATGATTCTCAATTGGTGAGAAAATGATGATCTCATAATCTCTTTTCCTTGTACTTGCTGAATGATTAGTCTCATTTGCTGTATGAGTTCCACTTCACAAGTATGAAATGATGACTCTCCCTAGCTCTGGCTAAGCATGTCGACTTTGATGGCTTTTTCATGAAAACAAGGGAGATGAAAAGATGTGACATGTGTGTAAATTGTCATTCAAATGGGGCTATTTTGGCTAAGGGTTGGAAATACATGCTTTATTAAAAATTCCTAGAGGGAATCAATGAAATTGTGTTTGCTTGGCATTTTCTAAAGTATTTGAACATCTTACTTTTAAGTAATGAAGACAATTCTGATTTGACATTAGATAAAAACAACACCTTCCATCCCAGGCTGAGTAAATAAATGCTTACAGATTTTCCAGGAAACTCCTATTCTCGAGTGCTACAGTGAAATTTGCTTCATCTGCACTGTGATAGATACCACTTCCACTGCACTTAATTGGGAAACTGGACAAATTTAGATTCAGAGCATTTCAATAACTCCAAGGGATATATAAATAGCTCACAAAATCCATTAAATGCTACTCTGAATTTGGTCAGGGGTCTCAATGTAGTAATTTTCAGGTATGACCAATATTAACTTATAAATTTCCCTTGGCTGGTTCTTTGTTGATTTCAGGCTTCCCCTCTGTTTGCTAATGATTGCTCAGCAAGCATATTTCACCTTCCTTCTCTGCATGCATGCCCTTTATTGCTTTGAGACATGTCAGTGTGTGTGTGAGTGCATGCAAGCATGCATGTGTGTGCATATTTTTAATAGAAATACACGAGGCAGGATTTCCCACCAGAGCATATTCATGTAAGAGAGTGGAACCACTTCTTCTTTGACATACTTCTTTTCACCCTGCTTTTAACTAATGGGACTTGGACAATATTTGACTGCATAAGTGATGACAAAACTATAGGAGAGGTGGAGAAATATGTATATACGTTCAGAATATGTAATAGTATCACACTTGGATAATTATCCTGTAATAATATTTGATTATCATGAAGGGGGTGTTGAAGGCCAGTACAATAATACTAACATGTTAATGTCACAGAACTGATACATTTGCAAATAGTGATGAGTTTAGTTAGAGAAATAACTACATTTTGAACTGTCCTAATAATGAGAATATATGAGGGAAATGGAGAGCCTGTCCAGAATACAGGCGGGGGGTGGGTGGGAGGAGGGAGATTTGGGACAATGGTGATGGGAATGTTGCACTGGTGATGGGTGGTGTTCTTTACATGACTGAAACCCAAACACAATTATGTATGTAATTAAGGTGTTAAAAAAAAAGAAAATAGTAGTTTTTCTCTGTTTATAATATTTATATTTATAATTATCATTATAAATGATATTATCATAATCATTATCATTTATCATTATAAATGAAATTAGCATAATCTGATGTTAGAATATGATTTTTCTATTTTTCAATGTATGCAAATTTATCAGCTATAGAGTTGAGATTATAAAATGTAGATTATCTGGTATAAATTATCTGGTATAGATTTGACGTTTTTGCCAGTTAGTTTTCTTTTTTTGGGGGGGGCACACCCGTTTGATGCTCAGGGGTTACTCCTGGCTAAACGCTCATAAATTGCCCCTGGCTTGGGGGAACCATATGGGATGCCAGGGGATCAAACTGTGGTCCTTCCTTGGCTAGCGTTTGCAAGGCAGACACCTTACCTCTAGCGCCACCTCGCTGGCCCCTCCAGTTAGTTTTCTGAGTCAGATCAGAGACTTGAAGAAAGAAATTGTGTTTCAAACATTGATTGTATTATCACTTTGGGAAAGATATGCTTTGTGTTGCTAGGATTTTTCTTACTGTTTCAGTTATAACCACTAGAAGTTATTTTTTTTCAAAAACTTTTATTCTTTTTGCTACAAGCAGTGGTTCTCAAGGCTTACTTCTATATTCGTATGCAGGGAGCACTCCTCGCAGGACTCATGCTCATTTACTGTGCCCAAGTCAGCTGCATGACATGCAAGTGCCTACCAACTATACAATTTCTCTGGCCCCCAAAACACAATAGTCTTCATTTTTCAACTTTTAAGAGGCATATTAAAAATGTGTACAATTTCACATTAGGATGTACAACATAATTTTTATGATATACAAGATGATTTAATTTTGTAATCATTTTGTAAAATGATTATCCCTATAAATATTTATTTTCAAGAATTTTGGTGATGATTAAAAGTTGGTGACAAAAGAGGTACTAGTAAAACCCTATACAGATGTTTCATTCTTTTCTACTCAAGATGAAAGATATTTCTAGTATTTAGTATAATTAATGATCAAAAGATGGGCATAAAACCTTTATTAATGAGATAACCATTAATAACAGTATAAAATTACTACCACAACAAATAGCCAATTTGTAGAAACTTAAATTAATATTAAAAACTTATATGGAGGGCCAGATCAATAGCACAGCGGTAGAACATTTGCCTTGCACGCAGCTGCCCAGAACCGACTGCAGTTCAATCCCCGATGTTCCTTATGGTCCCCCTAGCCAGGAGTGATCTTTGAGCAGATAGCTAGGAGTAACCTCTGAGTGTCACAGGGTGTGCCCCCAAAAAGAACTTATACAAAGGTGTTATAAATATGCTCTAAATATGTGGAAAATTAGAAGTCATAAAAACCATATGAAGTATCTTCTTATTATTCTATTATTGTCTCTTTAAAAATAAAATAACTTAATTAACCTGAGAGTTTAATTTATTTGAGGTCATAGAGTAAAGAAGTTGCACAACAGAAGTTTGGGTTTAGGGAGAATACAAAAACACATATGCCTAATATCTTTCTTTTGCAATATTTGGCACATACTCAGAATTATTCATCATTTACTTGACATTCCATTTTAAATGAGTGCCCTATATTTTATCAGATAAATCTAACTTTCCTAATTTCAAGAGTCTGCACTCTTGACATTTATGCTGATTCTACCTAAAATGCAGGCTTAACTGGTCAGTGTTGACTCTGCACATCTGAGGTTAATTGCTTTCCATATTTATCCAAGGTTTTTTCTTCAAGAAGATTCTTCTTCCTAGAGGTAGGACTTACTGTCTGTGGTTGAGAGAACTTGTAAGTCAGCAATTGAGTACTTCTTATTTACTCTATGCTACATACACATTGTGTAAAAGCTTAATGAGTAAGTGGGTCTGTCTCTAAAAGTTCACAATCAAATAAAAGTGAAAGATTTATAAATTTCTAATATTATTATAGTATAATAATAGCTTTACAGAACTATCAATGGTTACATCTCCCTTAAAGATTTGGGTGAAACACTTGGCCTGCATACTGGACCATGAATAGGCTGTTGTAACAGAAGTGGTGGACCAGCCTTTTAGTGACCTGGTGGTTAAAGACTGCTGCCTTAGTGATTTCCCTTAGGGGTCTCAAACTCAATTGACCTGGGGCCGCAGGAGGCAAAGTCCGGGTGATCTTTGAGTGCAAAGTCAGTAGTAAGCCTTGAACATTGGGGATGTGACCCAAACAACTAAAACAAAACAAAACAAAACAAAAAAGATTCCTCTAAGGAAGGGTCACAAAATGTTGTACGGAGGGCCGTTTGTGGCCCGTGGGTCGCGAGTTTGAGACCCCTGCAGCCCTACCTATCTCCTTGAAAAGCCTCCTATTAGGCCAAGACACAGGTCATCTGTGTCATGCTGGAACCCTGAGTAATTGTATATTTTTCTTATAAGCAAGATTTAGAAGATGGTTAGAGATGATTCTTTAAACCTAAAGAAGAAAATGAAGCTGCCAGCTTCCCAATGGAGAAGCTATCATTTGTGTTATACATAGGAACTGATTTTGGGGGGGACTGGGGGAGAAAGCAGGCTAATATTTTAAGTCATCAGGGAACATTTATTGGATTTAAGATATAAATTGAATAAGAGAATAATTTAGTCCCTTGAGGATTTCTAGAATCCAAGGAAGGTATAGTTTAGCATTATATCAAATTAACCAAATGCTTACTCTATTGCCATCTCTGACTTGGTCATACTATATATCACCTTGTAAAGGTACTTTTATTCTGTTAGAAATGAAGAAAAATGTGAAAAATGAATTGAATAAATATTTTAGGGTATTATAAACTGGAGGAAAATGAATCTAATAAGTATAAATGTGGAAGTAAAAATGTAGTCTATGTTACCAATACTTTATAAAGTTGCTGCTATGTTTACAGATGTATGATGTAGGTATTGAGTAGGAAACAGGCACATATGAAACACTTTTTCAACTATACCACTGACTACAAATAAAATCTATAATAATAAAAATATTTTTTCCTTTCAGCATAATGCCCCAGATTATTAAGATACTTTGTCTAGTTTCTAACTTTATTTTTTGGCTTGTTTTGGAGTCATATTCAGTCATACTTATGGCTTACTCCTAGCTATGTGCTCAGGGATCACTACTGGTGGAGTGCAGGGGACCATATGTGGTGTCAGGAATTGAACCTGGGTTATCTGTGTGCAAAACAAGTCCTCCCCACACACACACTGTCTCTTTGATAAATTTACTTCTTTCTTTTTGTTTTGTTTTTGGGTCACACCTAGTGATGCTCAGGGGTTACTCCTGGCTATGCGCTCAGAAATCACTCCTGGCTTAGGATACCATATGAGATGCCAGGGGATTGAACTGTGGTCCAGCCTAGGTCAGTGCATGCAAGGCAAAGGCCCTACCACTTGCGCCACTACTCTGGTCCCACAAATTTATTTCTTAATGATAAACTATGAGTCCAATTTTGATTAAGATGACTTAAATTTAATCTTGTCTGTGGCAAAAACTTGGTGATTTTTTGAGCTCCTTAATAGCCTCATACCCTATGAGATGTGGGGCATATGCAATAATTCTCAAAAGAAAGTATGAAATATTGGTTTAATATTATATTTGATAATAATAATATTACTCTAATATTATACACAAGAGGAGCAGAGTGCACTGTTACTACAATAAACAATAGGAGCCTGGTTGAGGTAGGAAGGGTCAAGTACAAATAATCTAATTGGCATCTTAAGTGCAAGAGGCTTCACTGGCATTCACTGTTCACTTCTTGGTGGAATCTAACCACACTCTATTTGGATGTAGAGGTTGTTTGAATTTGAGTTCTAGAGCAAGTATTCACAAAATGGGAGTGAAAACTCATATCTTCTAACATGGTTGCTGGGAGTTAAACCCATGTCATTTGGCTATGTGCAAGGTCAGCCCCTTACCCCTGTATTGTCTCTCATGCCTCATGGCTTTTATGATAGGGAATTTGTCTAGAATTCTAGCAATGACAATGGAAAAAATTATAAAGAGGTTGAAGAAAAATGAAACCAACCGTGACACACCACAGCTAGTCTCTTAAAATTCGGCAATTTGCTGTAAGTGATAACTTAGCAATCTAAGAACCACATAATTGGAATCCAACCCAGGGTCATAATTAATAGGTATCTTAGGCTTCCTCTATGGGTACTGAAATTTGAAAATAAGATAGAATAGAATAAAATTAAATAAAATGATGAATTCAGAGAATGGAGGAAATTTTAGATCAAATATTTACTTATCTCTTATTCATTTTCCCTTCCCCAATTCAACTTTATTTCTGTGTGATATTTATTCTTATTGCCTTAAACGGACAAAATTTTGATTTTCTTGAAACCTTTTGTAAGCAAACATAATGTCATGACACAAATAAATAATAGTGCTTGATTGTAATATTTAATGCCATAAAACCAGCAATTACAGCAGCACTGCTATCTAGCTCAGGTAAATCAGTTGCATCCGGGTTGTATTTGTTGTTTTGAATTGTTGAGGTAGTGACAGAGTTACTGCTGCAAATTTGGACTGTGAAGAATTGAATACTTAATATTAATACTTAATATTATAATGATATGACTCTGATCACTGAGATGGAGAAAGAAAGAATATTCGGGTACACTTTTTTGTCTAATGCAAATTAGCAAATAGTTACAGAAATAAATTAGCAGATAGTTACAGAAATAAAGTTCTATATTCTATAGCAGGGATAGCTAAACTGCAAGAGTTCATTTCAGACTGTAATTAGTTTATTCATTAAGGTTAGGGAATTCATTGACACAGCTGCATGAGGTGCCATTGAAAGCTACCTGAACATATGGCAGAAGGATAATGCAAATTTAGTTTCTGAAAGAAAAAAGCAAAAAATGAGAACTGGGGAAAGTTTCATTTTTAATCCTTGAGTGTTTTTCTAAAATGGGTGGTGGTGAATTGGTTACACTAAGAGCCTTTTTATTACACATCAATTTCAAATTAATTTAAAAAGGGTGGGACATTTATTTTTCTTGAACCTTACATATGGTATACATACATACACACACATACACACACACACACACACACATATATATATATATATATAAAGTATATCCACACACATTCCTAGGTATGTAGATGTATACAGTATACTTAATGCTGTTCTTTGGTTCTCAGCAAGAGTAACACCTATAACTGTTAATAACATCTGTATTTACTTCTTTTTTATTTGTTTTTGGGGTACACACTTGGCTTGGTGCTTGGAAGTCATTCCCAGTGGTGCTTGGGGTATCATGTGGTGCCAGAGATTAAATCTAAATCTCTTGCATTGAAAGCAATTGAGCTATCTCTCTGGCATTTTAACTCTCTTTTAAGAATTAATATTAGCTTAGAAAGATTTTATATCATTTTGATTTGGGGCCACACCTGCCTTTCTCAGGGTTTGCTCCTTGGTTCTGCACTCAGAGATTACTCTTGGTGGCCTCAGGGGTCAATATGGGTACTAGGATCAAAACTAGGTTGGCTATATGCAAGGCAAATACCCTACTATTACAGTATCTCTTCAGTCCCTAATTTAGAAAGATCTTAGTTTTAAGGTGCTTATATAGAAGTGAAATAAAGACCATTGGTTATATCTAACTAATAAATGTATATGATTCAACCTAGCTTGTAAAAATCTATGCTCTTGGCTAGAGATATTCTTTTGAATATGATTGTACTATAAAGGCCCAGCTGATTTCATATTTAATTATGTTCAGTTTTAAATACATGTCATTTGACTTACTAAAAGGCTGTAGGACTGGAGCAGTAGCACACTGAGTAAGGTGCTTGCCTTGTGTATAGCTGGTCTGAATTAGATCACCAGCATCATATATGGTCCCAAGAGCCCACCAGGACTAATCTCTATATCCAGAGAACTACTGGCTGTGCCTCTTCCCACTAAAACATAAAACAAAACAAACAAAAAGCAATGTTAGTCGCCAGAGATATATTACAGTGGATGAGGTACTTACCTTGTATATACTACCTGAACTTGATCTTTATACACACCTTATTTGAACTTGATTTCCTGAGCAAAACAAAGAAACAAATACCCTCCAAAAATACACAAACAAACAAACAAAGAAACAAAAACAACCCAAACCACATACCCAAAGTTCATTAATTAAAGCGGTTTGTAGAAAAAAATCAAATCTGCATTTTATGAAGGAATTCCAGAAGATAAAATATTAATTGGAAAAAAAGCAAAATTTGGACCACTATTCCAAAACATTCTTAGCTCTCTTTATATTCTTTGTATGTCACCTATAAACATATTAAATGAAGACGTTATTGAAGTTAAAGCATTCAACAGAGAACAAAACAGGTGTGGAATTGCAACAGATCTTTCATATCTTTGTTCTTTGCATTTGCTTTACTCTTTAATTAGCACCAAAAGCTTTTTGTTGACTATGTCATGTGCACATACACTATGGTTACTTTGTCTCCTGACTCTCAATCCAATTTGATTGATAATACAGATGAAACAAACTTCTTCCATAATGAAGCTGTTGGTTTAGAAAGGAACACACAAAAATGCACAATAATATGGTACTAGCAGTTGCTCCTCAGGCTTCTGCTTATAGGAAAGCTTTATATACAAATACATAGTTTACTGTATAAATCTCATTGGTGTATGTGAGCTATTTTTATCCTAATTCAGGAATACCATTTTCATTTTCAATTTATTTTCAATTTAATATAAATTTAATATAATTTAACTTTAATTTAAACTTATTAACATAAATTAATATAAAATAATATAAATTTAAAATAAATTTTCAATTTATTTCTCTGAAGAACCTTATGCTTGTGGCGGTGACTCTGAATGATGGGAGCTTGTGGGAAGCAGATGGGTGTAAGGAAATGGGCAAGAAAGGACAATCACAGTTGAGTGAGAGATTAGGGAGATTTCAGAAAAAAGGGTGAGAATGAGATCTGAAACAGGCCTAGTGGAGTAAACCCAGCAGTTAGCTGAGTCAAACAGTAGATCAAGTTAAATTAAAATATTAAAAATATTTACGATCTAGTCTCATGATGATCAATAAGATATGAACTGTGATATATGCTAGACATAAGAGATAGTTCTAGATAAGGCAGTTTTCAATATTATCATCCGAAATGTTTACATTTGGATACAATAATTCATGACAGAGAGAAACAATTAAATGCCTAGAAGAGGCAAGCTATGAATTAGAGAGTGCTGGCTAAATTGGTGAAAACTGCTACCCACTTGCTCTCACAGCTGTGCTTATCTCAATACATTAATGCATTAAGAAGTATATATATATTTTTTTTAAGCTATTGTTATTATTATTATTTTGGTTTTGGGTCACACCTGGCAGTGCTCAGGGGTTGGTCACTCCTGGCTCTACGCTCAGAAATTACCCCTGGTAGGCTCCGGGGACCATATTGTATGCCGGGATTCGAACCACCGACCTTGTGCATGCAAGGGAAATGCCTTACCTCCATGCTATCTCTCTGCCCCAAGAAGTATATATCTTTTAATTCATTACTATGTGCAATAGCAAGATGCTTTTTTGAAATTCAATGGACAGTTCTACCTACTAAGAATGTTTTTCATAGGAGAGTGAGTTGTGAAAAAGCAAAGTTTTTTTCCCTTCTGGGATCATATCACTTTAGATTGTCTTTGACACTTGAATCCTGATTAATTCTTCTCATTGTGGGGTGATGAAAGACTATTGTTACCCACAAAATATATTTTCTGAGGAGTGTCTATTGACAGACTCCCGATTATGCAACCATTTACAATGTTTTATGCAAAAAGAAGAAATAAAGATTATAGACCTGCTTTTGAAAATACTATCGTCATTTTGAGGAGAAAAGAATTAGAACCATACATTTATTTTTTAAATTTATCCATTTACTTAATTATGAAATCCTACCTACAACAAGAAATGAAATGGAAAAATCCCTGCATTAATTAAGATTATAGTCAAAGTATATCAGAGGTTGGGGTGCAGTCCCCAGCACCACATGATCCTCTAAGTTTTGGACCAGGAGTAACTTCTGAGCACCCTAGGGTTTGGGTAAAAAAAAAAAAAAAAAGAATTCAAGTCAAATAAGTTACTTTGACGGTGCAACGTCTGTTCTATTTGAACTGATTCATATGTCCTACTTTCTTGCTTAAATTGTTATTAATTTTGCAAATGCAGACCAGAGTAAGATTAAACAAGGTCTTGTAGTGTTAAACTTGTTCATTTTACAAGATGGTTCTGACATATTTACAAGTGTCAGGTGAAGAACTGTGATAATAAAAAAAATTAAGTATTCTAATTAAGGCAAGAGAACAAAACCTGTTTTATGTCCTTTCCCTCACAATTTAAGATTTTTCTTTTTTTGCTTACTCCTCTCTTTGTAGAATTCTGTAATCCTCACCGGGCTTTCCTGTCTATCGGTCTTTAGGGAAAGAGATGAAGCTTCTTTAATAGTCACACCTGAGTAAATGTAGGTTACGTTGGATCAGCTCCTCTAAATCAGTAAATTTAAATGGTATGGGGCCTGAAATTAAACTTTTCATATACCACACAGCACCATCCTCATCGGTCCTAGGCTACACACAGTACAGGGTTTGAACTACCTCCAACAGATCTCAGGAATCAATCCTAGCTCTACACTCAGGAATTAATCCTGTAGGTGGCAGGGGAACCGTATGGGGTGTTGAGAATTGAACCTGAATCAACCCCATACAAGTATTCTATTCACTATACTATCTTTTCAGTCTCAAATAGAACTTTTTCTTTCAAAATCAATTCCACCTTCCTTTCAGATACTCCATACACAAGATGGAGACATTCTATGTTTTGTTTTACTTTATACATTCTTTTATTTTAGTACACTAATTCTAATTTTTTTAAAACTCAGTACACTATTATTTTTTTTGGGGGGGGCACACCCATTTGATGCTCAGGGGTTACTCCTGGCTAAGTGCTCAGAAATTGCCCCTGGCTTGGGACCATAAGGGACACCAGGGGATTGAACCACGGTCTTTCCTTGGCTAGCGCTTGTAAGGCAGACACCTTACCTCTAGCGCCACCTCACCGACCCCTCAGTACACTAATTCTTAAGGTCTTTTCTGAGGTTTTTTTTGTTTGTTTGTTTGTTTTTTGGGGGGGGACACACCCAGTGTCGCTCAGGGGTTACTCCTGGCTATTCGCTCAGAAGTCGCTCCTGGCAGGCACAGGGGACCATATGGGGAACCGGGGGATCGAACCCCGCGGTCCGTCCTAGGTTAGCACAAGGCAAGGCAGGCACCTTACCTCCAGCGCCACCACCCGGCCCCTATTCTGAGTTAGTTTGATCCAATAGAAAAGCTCAACTTAGTCCAACCTTGAAGATCTAATGCAACCTTGTGATTCAGTGTATCAATCTTTCTGTTGTTGTTGTTGTTGTTGTTGTTTGGGGGTCACATTTGACAGTACTCAGGTTACTCCTAGCTCTGCACTCAGAAATCACTTCTATCAGGCTCTGGGGGCCCCCATGGGATGCCAGGAATCAAACCTAGGTCTGTCCGGGTCGGCCACTTGCAAGGCAAATACCCTACTGTTGTGCTATCATTCCCACCTACAGTGTATCAGTCTTTAATAGTAATAATAATAATGATGATGGGCACCGAGACATAACACAGCAGATAGGGCATTTGCCTTGCACATGGTCGACCTGAGTTTGATCGCCAGCATCCCATATGGTTCCCAGTCTACCAGGAGTCATTTCTGAGCACAGAACCAGGAGCAACCCCTAAGGGCTTCCGGGTATGGCCCAAAAACCAACCAAAAAAAAAAAAAAAACCCAATGATATTGATCATTTCACACTCATAGTGTTAAATCTAGGGAAGGGAAATTTTTTGAGGGGAAGCAGTTTTTTAGGGGAATATGTGTCACATTTGGCAGTGCTAAGGACTAATCCTGATTTTGTACATCTGTATAACTCCAAGCAAATTTACAAGACCAATTAATGCCACATTGAATCTAATTGAATCTGGTGACTCCTGCATGCTCTCCAACCTTTTAAACACCCTCCCAATCTCAGATCTCTATTTTTCAAGTTAAGTGATTTATTTATTGCTGGATTCTTTTTTCCTTTACATTTTTTAAAAATTTTTATTGACTTAAATATTACAGAATTTCAGGAATTTAGCTTCACATCTTTATATAAGTAAAATTTTCACCACATCCACCACTAAAATTCAGTGTCATCCTTCCACCAAAAGACCCCTCTGTTTATTCTTCCTTTACTTTCTGATAGCCACTGTTGAAAACAGATTTTACTCAATCTAGAAATTATTTTGTTGTTGTTTTGGTGAGATTAGTTTTTCATGTTTCATGTGTGCTTTAGTTTTTCATGTTCCACACATATATGAGAAGCAATACAGTATCATCTTTGATCCTCTTACTTATTGCATTCAGTATAATCACTTCTAGAACACAGAAGAAATCAAGTTTCTACTGGTCAATATAATTCTCAGTCCTGCTCTTTAGTCTAAGGACATGAGACTAAGTGGTTACAAATAAAATAATAGAATGTGGGCTGTGGTTTGGGGTTAGACATGAGTTTATTTCTTTTCCTCGCTGCATGGCAGTGTAAGTTTTGACGAATTATTTAACCTCTCCAAGTTTTCTCACCTGCAAACAGTGGGAGGTAATTTCTATCTTTCAAGGTTGCTTTGAGTGGGTAATGTGCATGAAGCATTCATCATTTTGTATAGCATCTGTAGTTATTATAGAAAGAGGAGAAAAATGCCTGTAAAAGACCTTCTAGAAGTTAAAATTCCTGTCTACCTAATTTAGTGAAGTCAGCTTTCTCAAGAATAATTGTCAATTTTGATAGGGAGTCATGAACTTTTGTAATGCAGGAAGTGTAGCAAAGAACTACAAGAACTACAAGAGCTCAGGATTTTGCAAGGTAGGAATCACTAACATAGTCCAGTCATACATGTCAATTAATCTCACCATTCAATAGTAATGTGTGCCTGCAGGCATTATTTCTTTATTTATATATCTCATCTCACTGGCATGCCATCCAAGAGCACACTCAAATAAAAATCCAGTTATCATCTGTAAGCATGTGTAGGGTAAAGACCATTAACATTGAATACATTATGTAACCATAGAGATTCTGTGTCTATTTCTCTATTATGTACATAATATATTATGTAACCACAGTTGAACCTATGACAAAAAGGTCCAGAGTCTTTATCTAGGTTGAGGAATGCCCAACTATGAAAAGCAAAGTGAGTGTCTACGCTGAGTTTAATTAGCGTTATCTGGCATTCTAACATGAAATCAGAAAACAGAAAAGCTGTTGAAGTTGTTCTTTCCTTTGTGGCCTTTTTTTCTTGTGATTATCCTTCTATTTAAGATTACATTTGAGCATATCCTTTTCTTCTTCCCCTTTTTCTTTTCTTTTCTTTTTGGCTTTTGGGTCACACCCGGTAATGCTCAGCGCTGCACTCAGAAGTCACAGAAGTCACTCCTGGCAGGCTTAGGTGACCATATGGGATGCCAGGATTTGAATCATCATCTGTTTGAATCAGCTGCATGCAAGGCAAACGCCCTACTGCTGTGCTATCTCTCTAACCCCTTTTCCTTTGTCTTAATAAAGACACACCCAGTTGTACTCAGAGAACACCAGGTCCAAACCATTTTTGGTGCTCATGGGCCAGCTCTACAGGAGCAACTCAGAGTTTTGCATATCTAGATATGTCATCATCACTTGAAGTTTAACTTATTTTCTTTTAATTATTATCAATAAGTATTTTTTGAGCATCTAATATAGCCAAAACATGAACCTAAATTTCAAGAGAGCCAAAAGAATACAATAAAATCTATGTATTCTATTGTGAAAACTATCTGGTGTTTTGGGGCAGTTTACTTACAACTAAGGGGCATGATGATTATTATGTAGAAGGTAGTTTTTGATGGTGATTGCCAGATAATTTGTTTTACAATGTCATGAATTGAACCCATGGCCTCACATGGAAAAGGCAATTGTTTTATAACATTGAGCACTATCCTTTACCCTTATAAAATATTCTTTTGGTAAGTTTATTAAAAGCAGAGTTTCAACCTTTAGGTCCATTTATTTTATTGTTTTATTTGGTTTGGGGGCCACATCCTGTTATATTCAGTGTTTACTTCTGACTCCTGAGGAATTGGCAGGGATTGGGAGCAATATGAGATGCTGAGAATTGGGTCTGGGTCAGCCATGTGAAAAGCAAGCACCTTATAATTTGTGCTGTCTCTCCAGCACCAGTTCCTTTTATTTAAATAGATGAAAACACTTTATTTACCTTCAGTGTTCCCAGGTCATGGCTTGTGCTGCCTGCTTGATATACCTTTTCCACAGGCAGCAAAATGTGAAGGTGTTATCTGGAATTTGAGAGCCACGCTCCATTAACATTAACGAGTGACTTATGGTTAAATCTTCATGGATCACACTGAACATCTCCCTGTAGCTATTGGTCACATTTCATTTCTGTAGACATCACACCAGTCTGCACTGAAATTGTTTGCATCATTTAACCAGTAAGGGTATCCAACAAACCTATGATTTATGATTTGGAAAGTGTTCAGCCTAGACCAGGCTATAATGGAAAATTCCCTAAATTCTTGGTTAAATTTTCATGTGCAGGTCAGATATATTGATAGATGCCCTAGCTCTCATTTTCTTTCTGTTAGACTTAGGTCAAGATTCTTCTAAAAATGTGCCTTTGAAAATAGAGGTCTCAGTTAAACATCAGAGCTACTGAGTTTTCAGACTGTGCGTTTGGTCACATGATTTTCGAAATAGCCTTTAGATTCACAGGAATAAGAACAATTTTAGAAATATTTTCCTAAAAATGCAAGGGACCCCAAAATCATGTTTCTATTTTTCAAAAACTGTAATTAGTGTGTATATTACTTGTATCTACCTTGATTGCAAACTTTGTGTCAAGAAACATTTTTGAGTTGTATAATTCAAGGTAAACATGAACGTGTTCTCTTGTATATGATTATAGCCTGACGCCTTATCCTCTCACCACTAATGAATTACCTTGAGATTTTCCTCTAAAGCTACAAGACTATAACTCTTTGAACAGCTCCTAGGAAAGTCTTAATACCTCAGTGTTTGTCCTTTTGTTTGGGGACTAGTCCTTGCCAACACTTCCCTAACAAATCGAGTCCCTATTGCAGTCTGGCTATTAGGGTAGGAGCCATTAATAATTGGCAATTTGTAGCTGTCATCATGATGCTAAGGATTTTCCGGTTGGCTTTTTGCTTTCTCTTGAGGATTAAGGCTTACATTTTCTTTCTTTTATCATTATTATTATTGTTATTGTTGTTGTTGTTATTATTGATAGCTGAGAATTTCACACAATTGGTTTCTGTGCTTGCACACTTGGTTGTGGTGTGCATAGACTAGGTGTGACACTTGCACATACTTGGCTGTTGGGCAGAAAATGTCACATAGCTTCATTGAGGCACCAGGGATCAGAGAGAGACAAGCAGCTGGGATAGCACCTAGACATGTGAAGAGGTGTTAGGGATCAAACTCATGGCCCCATCAGCCTCTCTCCAAGACAGATGTTCTGTTGCTGAATTCTCTCTAGATCCTCTTTCTAGTTTAGTACAGCAGCCATTTATTATGTACTTAACCCTATATAGAGACAAGATTTGTATCTGGTCTGGAGACAGGACTACATTTATTTACTAGTCTAGGGAAAAGCTGTATATCATTGCCATTCTCATAAAGGGCCAGGTTTCAGGAAGGTAGTAGGATAATCATATGAATCTCACCACTAGTCACTGGGTAAATAGGGTGGATCATGACAAGTCTCTGCTCTCATATTTGATTAGCAAAGAATGGAAGGTCACATATACATAAAAATGCCATAACAGCAATGAAGGCAAGTTCGTTCAATCAACTCTGCTACGTTTAGACAGTTGGTTTTTATACTATAATAGGGTGGATTTGAAGACTAGGTCATGTTGGAGGTGGGGGTTATGTGGAATATTGACAGGCAGCAGATTATATAACTAAATTATTTTTGTGCAAGTGACTATCTGTAATACATACAGAAAAGTCTACTGGTGCATAAATATAGTGCTAATCATATTATATAATGAGCTGTGAGAGTGGAGGGCAATTGAAGACTTGAGTTGGGCCTGTCTGAATATATTCGGGGTCAGAAAGACTTCGTTACTTTTTGTCCTCTTCTTTCCAGACAGCGTTGTTCCTATCAGGTCCTAGTCCATTCCCATATCCATCTTGCCTTGATGTTAAGTTCCCATTCATGTCTCTAAAATTAAACCCTAATTAACTTCTCAAACAGGACCAGAGTGTATTATAATGGAGATGTAGAATTATGGAGTGTTACAAGTAATTATGAGAGAGAAGGAGAGGAATGGATAGCCATAGCCAGTCAGAGTAAAAAAAAATCTAAACCAATTATGAAAGGCCCACAAAGCAGAAAGATGACACATTTTTGATAGGCCCGTTTCTGTGTTCTGCAGAGGTGTTTAAACTGGGAACAAAGTCATAGTTTCTTTAATTTTCATAAAATTTTGTATATCTTTAATTAAACTTAAAATTTTCAGTTTTAGTTAGATGTATTAGACTATTATATATCATAACTAAAATAAAACTGATAGAATCACATGGCATATCTCAACAAGTTTGTACTTGCAGTCCTTTTCATTTGTTTGATTTTAGGCCACATCCGTCACTGTCACTGCACAGGTTTACTGTTGGCTCTACATTCAGGAATCACTCCCAGCAGGGCTCAGGATACTGCACATGGTGCCAGACATGGGATTTGGTTTGGTTGTGTGCAAAGCAAGCAAGCACCCTACCTGCTGTACTAACTCTTAAGTATTTTATTTGTTTATTTATTTGTTAATTCATTTATTTGGTTTTTGGGCCACTTCCACTAGCACTCAGGCTTTAATCCTGGCATCACTACTGGCATCATTTCTGGCAGGCTTGGGGACCATAGGGGTTGCTGGAGATCCAACCCAGGTCTTCTTTGTGCAAGGAAAATTCCCTACCCACTGTGCTATCATTCTGGCTCTACCTTTCACATTTTAGAGATAATTATTTTCTCACAATCAACTTGATTTTCCTTCTAATCCCATCACACCTCCCACCTAACCTGAAGACAGAAAATTAGAATTTTTCACTGAAGTTTATTGTTAATATTAGCTGAGCAGCCTAGTGCTTAGAAAACTAAGAAAGCATTGTTCCCATGGAATGAGGAATGATCCAGCATTAAGCTTCTTGTTCTTGCGCTGTCCTTTGATTAATTTTCTGTTTCTTTGTAACTCTATTGAGGTCTGAGCCTAAACATTTCCTTTCTTACCTTTCTGATACTGTGCCTTCTAATGGAGATCTCTCTATGCCTGCAGGTGAATTCTGTGTGAGGCCTTTTCTGGCCCACCCTCTTTTCTTTTTCTTGAAGCTTTTTGCTCTCATTTTCTCCCCATTGGGTGGCCACTGTTTCCTGCTACTCAGGTCTAGTCCCTGTTTGTCGAGTTAATATATTCTCTCTCTTTTTTTTTTTTTTGCAAAAAATGGTTATAAAAGGTGATTCTACTATACGTGTTGCCTTATTGTTGATTCTAAGACACAATCCTAAAATTAAGATACATAGTAAAAATATAGATTTCCTGTGACAATCAATGATTCCTCTCAAAGCTCAGTAGTTGGTTGGACATCTTAACACTGGTTATGACTCAAGTCAGTGATGTAGTAATAGACATGCTCCTTCCTTCCTGCACCCAGAAGTCAGTGTTTTAGTCTCTCAGACTACGAACTATTTTACTTGACATAGTGGAAAAGACAATGCAGATGTGATTAGGTTAGGGACTTTAAAAATGGTAGGATTATTCTGGATTATTAAGATTAGACCCATTATAGTAGTAAAGATCTTTATCAGAGAGAAGTCAAAAGGGAAGGGAAGAATTCTTTATTTAAAAAAATCTTAATTTAAGCATCTGATTACAGGTATGATTATAGTTGGATTTCAGTCATATAAAGAACACCCCACTTCACCAGTGCAACATTTTCATCACCAATGCCCCAATATTGTTCCTTCCCCTTCTGTATTCAAGACTTTCTACTTCCCTCACTGACATTGTTGTGATAGTTGTCACTGTAGTTATTTATCTAACTGCACTAAACACTCTTTGACTTATTTCACTGAGCATAATAGATTTTCTGTACATCAATGTATAGGAAAATTTCATGACTTCATTTCTCCTGACGACTGCAAAATATTTCATTGTGTATATGCACCAGTTTCTTTAGCCATTCATCTGTTGAAAGGTATCTTGTTTGTTTCCAGAGTCTGGCTACTGTAAATAGAGATGTAATGAATATAGGTTTGAGGAAGACATTTTTGAATTGTATTTTTGTGTTCGAAGGGTATATCCCTAGGAATGGTATAGCTGGATCATATGGGAGTTTAATTTCCAGATTTTTTGAGGAATCTCCAAGTTTTTATCCATAAAGGCTGATCTAGATGGCATTCCCAACAGTAGTGAAAAAGAGTTCCTTTCTCTCCACATCCCTGCCAGCAGTTTGTTCTTGTTCTTTGTGATGTGTGCCAGTCTCTTTGGTGTGAGATGGTACCTCTTTGTTGTTTTGATTTGCATCTTTTTGATGATCAGTGATGTAGGGAATTTTTTCATGTACCTTTTGTTATTTTTATTCCTCAAATCAGTGGAATAGACTTGAGTATTCAGAGAATGTTCCCCAGGCATACAATTAACTAATCTTTAAAAAAAGGGGCAAGATATCCAAAATGGAGCAAGGAAAGACTCTTGAACAATTGGTGTTGCCACAACTGCTCAATCACTTGTAAAAAAGTAAATTCAGACCTCCACCTAACACAATGCAAAAAGTCAAATCCAAATAGACTAAAGACTTTGATATCAGACCCGAAACCATAAGGTAGAACAACACATAGGTAAAACACTCCATGGCATTGAGACTAAAGGCATCTTCGAGGAGGAAACAACATTTTCAAAAAAGTGGAAATAGAGATAAATCGATGGGACTATATTAAGCTGAGAAGCTTTTGCGCCTCAAAGGAAATAGTGCTTAGGATACAAAAGCCACCTACAGGTGGGAGAAACCCATCAGATAAGGGGCTAATATCGAAAATATACAAGGTACTGACAGAATGTAACAAGAATAAAGCATTTAACACCATAAAAATGGGGAGAAGAAATGAACAATTTCTCAAAGTGAAGAATTCTTGAGGATAGAGCAGGAGTTGAGATGATTCAGAGCCACATGACAAGCAATGTTGGCCACCACTCTAGAGGCTGGACAAAGTAAGGACACAGATTCCTCTCTAGAGCTTCCAGAAAAAAAACACCATTTTGCCATTCCATCTCCAGATTTCTACACTAATAACTTTTTATTTTATTTTATTTTATTTTTTGGTTTTTGGGGCCACACCCGTTTGATGCTTGGGGGTTACTCCTGGCTAAGCACTCAGAAATTGCCCCTGGCTTGAGGGGACCATATGGGATGCCAGGGAATCGAACCGCAGTCCTTCTTTGGCTAGCGCTTGCAGGGGAGACACCTCACCTCTAGCGCCACCTCACAGGCCCCAAATTTGTATTTTCTTAAGACACTAAATTTGTGGTGATTGATTACAGGGGCAAAAGAAATTGAATGCATACAAGTCATTACATAGATCACACTCTAGAAATTTTAATATCCAGTTTTATAATTTGCTGGGACATTGCTAAAGTGTGCCATTGATTCTGTCTTGGTGCAAGCAAGCTATTGCTGTGAATTCCAGTTCTAAATCATGTATAGTATGGAAATCTGCTTTCAGAGGCTATCAGTGCTGACTAATAATCTTCTGATCTACTTTTGAGTTAACTACAGGTTGACTTAAATATATGTATATTGTCCTTTAAAGCAGTTACAATGAAAATATCTGGCAAATGTTTTGCATTTTTTTTGGTCATATCTGGTGATTCTCAGAACTAACTACTGGTTTTGTGTCAGGGATCACTCCTGGAGGGCTCTGGAGAATAAATGGGATACCAGAGTCTGCATCAACTAGGTACAAAGCAAGCATCCTATCTATTGTTCCATTGTTCCAGTCCGTTTTTTATTTTGCTTGTTTTATTTAGTGCAATTACCTCAAATTTTATGCATTTATTTACTAATTTTTGTCTCAAAGGTATAATTTTTATTGTTTTTATTTGCATCTCCCTGATGATCAGTGATATGAAGCAGTTTTTCATGTGACTTTTGACCATCTTCTTTGTATTTCTTCTTTGAGGAAATGTCAGTTTATGTCTTCTCCCCATTTTTGGATGGGGTTAGATGTTTTTTTCTTTTTGCTAAGTTCTATCAATGCCCTTGTATGTCTTAAATATTAACTCCAAATCTGATAAGTACTGGGTAAACAGATTCTCCCATTCTGTGGATAGCCTTTGTATCTAGTCACTGTTTCTTTTGAAGTGCAGAAGTTTAATGTAGTCACATCTATTTATCTTTGTTTCACTTTCTTGGCCAATGGTAATCCATTCTTGAAGATGTCTTTAGCTTTGATGTCATAAAGTGTTCTGCCTATATTTCCTTTAATGTATCTTATTGTTTCAAGTCTGATATAAAGATCTTTAATCCATTTTGATCTGACATGTTTTTGGTTCTGGGCCACACCTAATGGTACTCAGGAGTTAGCTCTGAATCTGTCCTTGGGTATTATTCCTAGAGGTCTCAGGAGACCATATGGGATGCTGGGGTGGAACCTGGGTCAGTCATGTGTAAAGCAAGTGCCTTACCTGCTATGCTATTGCTCCAGCCACTTGATTTGACCTTTAGCATAGTGTTAAAGAGAGACCTGTATTCACATTTTTTTTCATATACCTGACCAGTTGTCCTAACACTACTTGTTAAAGAAGTGCTTCTTGCTCTACTTTGTACTTCTTGTCCCTTAATCAAAGATTAATTGTATACCTGGTGTCTGTCTCAGAATATTCAAGTCTATTCCATTGATCTGAGGGTCTGTCTTTATTCCAAATCCATGCTGTTTTAAAAGAACAACTTCTTTATAATACAGTTTAAAGTGGGGAAAGTGATGCCTCCCATCTTCTGTTTTTCCAAGGATTATTTTAGCTACTTGTGGGTGTTTATTGTACCAAATAAATTTTGGGACTGTTTGATTTATTTTTTTAATATGTCACAGAGACCGGCTCACAAAGAGCACAAACAACCAGTGGTGGTGTGGATGCGGATAGAAAAGAACTCTTATTCACTGTTGGTAGATGCTGACTAGTCCAGTCTTTTTGGAAAACAATATGGATATTCCTCAAAAAACTAGAAAGTGAGCTTCCATATGATTTAGCAATACCACTCTTTTAGGTATTGACCCTAGGAACATAAAAACACAATACAAAAATGCCCTTTGCACTCATATGTTCATTGTAGTTTTATTTACAATAGCCAGAATCTGGAAGCAACTCAAGTACCTGAGAACAGATGAATAGTTAAAGAAATGGTGCTACACCTATACAATGGATACACATCTGTAATACATGGATATATATTATTATGCTGAATGATATGAGTCTGAGGGAGATGGTAGATATAGATTAATATCACATATTTGTGGGATATAAGAAAAATAAAATTGTAATAATAATGGTAATAATATCCAGAGTCAATAGAGAGGAGGGTCAGAAAAACCAGTTGATGATATGAAGCTTAGCACAAAGAGTGGTGCATGCAGTTAAAGTAGAGAAGAGTCCACTATGACAATGATATTTGGAATTGTTTACTCTGGACAAAAATTGGGTGCTCAAAGGTGATAAAATGGTATGCATATTATTCTTTATTAAAAATAGTGCGAACCACAGGAAAGAGAGAGAAAGAGAGAGAGTCTAAGAGATAGGAGAGGAGAGAGAAATAAAGAGAGAAGCAAAAGCCCAGTCCTAGAGGCAGGTGGTGGGTAGAAGGAAAACTGGGGACATTGGTGGCAGGAAAATAACACTGGGTTAGAGCCCATTCTATGACACAGAGTCATGATCAATTTTGGAAACATGGTGCTTAAATAATTATAAAATTGCCATAATTTTATTTTTAATGACAGACTAATAGTTTATTAAACAAACACACATCTTTCATATTATTTATCTAGCCATCAGTCAATAGGCATTTTGGCTATTCCATTTTTTACTATTGTGAATTATATACCCATAGACATAGAAATTAAATTAGTCTTCAAATTAGCTTTTTTGTTGCTACTCACATAAAAAAACCTATGAGTAGAGTTGCTGGATCCTATAGAATTTTTATTTTCCATAGTTTTCTTTTTTTGGAGAGTGTTGTTCAATTTTATGAAAGAGCCTGAAAGGGATTGGTAGTAGTTTCTCTTGAAAGGTTTGGAAGAAGTCATTAGTGACTACATCTTTACTTGGGCTTTTGTTTTGGGGAAGACTTTTGATCATTATTTTAATTTTCCTCAATAGTGATAGGTCTGTTTACACATGCTACATTATCCTTATTCAGCTGTGGAAGGTTATGAGTTCAAAAATCTATCCATTTCTTCCAGGTTCTCATGTTTTGTGGCATAGAGTTTTTCAAAGTGGTCTCTGATTACCCTTTTCATATCTGCAATGTCTGTAGTAATAGCCCCATTTTCATTTCTAATCCGGTTTATCAAGTATCTTTATCCCACTTTGTGAGCCTTGCTAGTGGTTTATATATTATATTTTTGCAAAGAACCAGCTTTTGCTTTTGATCTTTCAATTGTTTTTTGGTTTTGTACTTCATTGATTTCTGCTCTAAGCTTTGTTATTTCCTTCTGTCTACCTAGTTTTGGTTCTTTTTTTAATTTTATAAGCTGTGCCATTACACTATTGATGTATGCCCCTTCTTTCTTCCTTTTGTGTGCTTGCAAATCTATACATTTTTCTCTTAGTGCTACTTTTGCTGTGTCTCATAAATTCTGATAGGCTGTGTCTTAATTGTCATTTGTTTCCAGAAATGTTTTGATTTTCTCTTTGATTTCATCTCTGAACCATGTTTGTTCAGCCATGTGCTGCTTCATTTCCAGGCATTAAAGTTTTTCTTCTGTGGCCCTTTGTAGTTCACTTCTAATTTATAGCCTTGTGATCTGAGAATGTAGTTTGTACAATTTCTATCCTCTTGGTTTTATGGAGATATGTTTTATGGGCCAGCATGTGTTCCATCCTGGCAAATGACCCATGTACATTGGAGAAGATTGTGTATCCCGTTTTCTGGGGTGGAGTGTCTCATATATATATATATATATATATATATATATATATATATATATATATATATATATATATAAACTAGTCCACTTTCTTCCATTCCTTTTTACAGAGCTAGTATATTCTTGTTGGTTTTCAACCTGGTTGACTTCTCAAGGGATGACAGGTCTTGCACAGTTATTGTTTTGCTATTGTTATCTTTTTTCAGATTTGTCAACAATTGTATTATATGTTTTGCCGGTCCCTCGTTGTGTACACATGTGTTTAGGAGTATTATTTCTTCCAGTTGTACATATCCCTTGATAGTATGAAATATCATCATAGTTGCCATCTTTATTCTCTATGCCTGGTGTTGGCCTGCTTTGTTTCCCCATTTTCATGCTTGTACTGTGGAATTTTCTACGTGTTGTGGTGATCGTCATTGACTAGAAGATGCACGTGGCGGCGAAGCAGAACAGCTGCCCTTCTCTGACTCCACCCTTTGTGGACTTGACTACTACCCCTGAAGTTGATGAGCCTTCAGGGAACAATGGCGAGAGGATCAAAATCCCAGGCCATAGGACAGCAGAGAGAAGGCCCAAGACATTTGCCGTGTTTCATGTCAAACAGCAAAAACTAGCTTTACTGTCTGTGGGTGTGACTGCTCACTTCTGAAGAAGAGTCCCCAGGGAACAATGGCCGAGAGGATCAAAATCTCAGGCTGCAGTACAGCAGAGAGAAGACCAAGAAGTCTGCCATGTTTCAGGTCAAACAGCAGAAAATAGCTTTACTTGGGATTCTCCATTTTTAACTCAGTCCAGGTGATCTCAATGGAAGTGGTTCATTTTGTTTTTGTTTTATCTTTTAGGGACATCCCCATGCTGCTTGAGGGGCTTGAGGGATACTTTATTTCTAGGGATTCTGGGCATGAGTCCCATTGGGCCTAACCATGTAGTGCAGCTTGGGTTTATAGTTTTGGGGGTTCCCAGGACTATCTCAGCAAAAACATTTTGCTATCCCAGTATTTCTAAATCACTGAGGTTTCATGCTTGGAATAGAGTAAGAGGGCAGAATCTGTTATCTTTGAGTATTTTCTGATTACCTCCCTCTCTCCTATCTC
>PVKC010003446.1:0-39000 GCA_004027635.1 Crocidura indochinensis | reverse complement strand
ATATGTATGATTAATTTAACTGTAATGATTTTGTTCTTCATTCTGTTCATTCAATTCATTAAGGAGATATACTATAATGGTAGTGACCAGAATTATGTCAGGTATATAATTAGACTTGATTTGTAGTTCTTCTCAACTTTTCCCTTTCATGTTTTATCACTCGGTATGTCTCTCCACTCTCACATTAATACTACTAGGAAATGTTATCCACAAGCTCTACTTTATTATTACTCCTCACCCACTCCATTTTCTTAGTAGATCTGAGATATTATGAGTAAATAAATTTTAGGTGGGAAAACTTCCTATTTAACATCTAACATCAAATACTCAAAATATACATATATCTATAATCTACCTCCTAAATTCCTCTTTTCTATTCAATCTCTTCATATGAAATCTCCTCCAGGTTAAGCTCTGAATTCTCTTCTGACTCTTCATTTCCTTTCTAATTCATTGATTGGCTAGAAATTGTTGAAATGTATTTTTAAAACAATAGACAATATTGTGTGTCTAATTGCCTTGTTCGAAATTCAGGGTGAATTTCTGAGTCTACCTAAACTCAACAATCCCCTAGTTTTCTATTTATCAAATAACTATTAAAGAAATAATGACAATCTTCTTGTTATAAAATATCCTACATTGCAATGCTCTGTAAAAATTTTTCTAGTAAACCAAATAGAAAATGATGAATGAACTTAAAAAATACCATATTAAGACAATTGAATTATTAAATGAATTTAAAATATTTTTAAAATATTTAAAAGGAAGTGGTCTTACTCAATATAACACCATATCTTATTTGAATTTTGAAAAATCTTCTTATTCTTGTACCTGATGGGTTGTTTTTATGTTATGGAGCTGAATTATGATTCTTGCTTTTACTCTCTTGATATCCTGATTATTTTTCAGCTGGAGTAAGTAAAATCTCCACTGCCTTTAAAATATTATTTAATTGTCATCCTCAAATCACAATCTGACTCAGATATATTAGACTCTCTCTAAATTCTCCTTTGCAGTTTCCTAGGCCCTCTAATTATCCTTTAAATATATATATATATATTTGTTTATATATTTATTAGTTTGATATATTTCTTCTCCTATGCATTCTAGTCAAAAAAAAAGAAACTGCCTCTTGCTCATCACTGTATTAAAATACCAAGCAAAGGACTTGGCCTGTGGAGTTCTTCCATAATTATTTGTTGAATAAAAAATAATTAAGCAGTAACATACAACAAATATCAAGGAACACATCTGCAAAAAAAGTACCCAGGGCATATATGGCAGGGGACCTATCTAAAGTTTAAGCACTGAAAATTGTATCCTAGAGACAGACACACAGCATGATAGGAAAATACCATCATAAAAAATGATCTCCCAAAAATGAAATGCAATGTGTCTAGTAAAATAATACAGAGAAAACGTTGTAAGAAAAAAAGAAGTACTTCAGTCATAAATATTTTCAGAGTGGATAATAAAGTTCTCACAATTTCTCGGAAGACGCTGTGTTGAAAAAGTACAGATCTGCTTAAAAAGGCTACAGGAAGGGAACAGGACCAAATCTCAGCACAAACATGGTATGTTACCACATTAGTAGAGAAGGAAAGACTTATCTAAGCAAAACTATAAAGTATGTTGGGGCTTGAGCCATGGCACAGTGGTAGGGCATTTGTGGCTGACCTAGGATAGACTGAGGTTCAATCCCACAGCATCCCAAATTTCCCCCAAGCCAGGAGAGATTTCTGAGTGCATATCCAGGAAAGCCCCTGAGCGACACAGGTGTGGATCAAAAAAACTAAAAACAACAACAACAAAAAACCCTACAGATTATGTGAGTCAGGGAGATAGGTCAAATGATTAGCTTGCATAAACCCCAAATTTAACCCAAAACTCCTAAGAAACAATGCTGAGAGAGGCTAGTATTGCCACAAAACCAAAGAAAAACAAGCTAACAAAAACAAAATTCTAGAATATGCTTGCTAGTTGCCACAAGCTTCATTATACCTATATTTTCTGACTATGTGCCAATTTCTAGGCACTAAATGCTTTACTTGAATCATTCAAGAGCATTTTTAATAAGTTTATGAGACATTTAACTTTATGACATTTAAATTTATGCCATTTAACTTTCTCCCCATTTTATGGAATAAGTATTGAGTCACTGAAAAATTAAGCAATTTTCCTTTGTTCCTGAACAAGGAGAAACTATAAATAAATGCCACAAGCATAGTTCCAGAACTAGCCAATTAATTATCATATTATGACATTTTAATTAAAAATGTGTTTTAGAAATATCATAGTAAAATGTATCATTGGATGGATGATCATGTTGAAATATCAGGAAAAAAATAAATTTGTCCCACATGTTCCAATGATGATTTACATAAAATACAAAGTGAAATATTTTATTTTTATCTCTCACCTCTTTCTCTTTATTAGAAAACTTTAAACAAGTAGATTTAAATATTTGAATGGCATCCTAGGCAATGAATAATTAGCATCAACTTAATTAGCATTAGCCAGAATTTTTGTTTGTTTGTTTTTGTTTTGGGGCCACACCTGGTGACGCTCAGGGATTACTCCTGGCTATTCACTCAGAAGTCGCTCCTGGCAGGCACCGGGGACCATATGGGGAACCAGGGGATCGAACCTCGGTGGAACCGCAATCCGTCCTAGGTTAGCGCAGGCACCTTAACTCCAGCGCCACCGCCCGGCCCCCTGGCCAGAATTTTAAGATCTGTTTAGGAAATAAAATATACTCTAATGTTAAAAAAAGTAATAAAAATAAAATATATATACTCTAATGTAACAAGCAGCAAACTAGAGAAAATGCTATGAATAGATTATAGGGTACAGTTCATGATTAGAAGAATTAGCTAAAGAATGATCGAACTTCTTTTCTCAGAGAATGTCTTTATACTTGAATGAGAAATCCAAGTCGACTTAATAAGGAGATAGATTTAGAAATGCATAAAGAAAATATTGATACTTGAATAATACTTGATATAACTTGAATAGCAACTATTACTTTTTTCATAAGTTAAAAACAATCTCAAGATTAAAAAAAAGAACAACAACTTAATTATGAAGTTGGACTTTATTTCAGCTCCAAGAGCTAATAGGCAGACATGACCAATGAGAAGATAAAAGTCCTTTCTTTAGTCACTTAACTCTGCATTCTTATGATCCCAACTGCTCTGTTGATTTTGCTTTTATTTGCAAATTCCTTTGAAGTATATATATATATATATATATATATATATATATATATATATATATACATATATATGTGTATATATATATTACCAAAGAGTGTTATTTTTCCCAGGTAATAAATATGCTTAACATATGCTGGACATATTTGTTCTTTTAGCAAACTGCCTTAAGTAGAAGAATTTCTCAGCAGGATTCAAAGATTTGGTCATTGTTTGCTGGAAAATGTTATCCATTGTCTATTATGATGACTAATTCGATTTTTTCCCATTCTCTACCTCCATTTTATAGAATCTATTAAGAGAAGATTTTGCCAATATATTGTTGATGTTTTGATGTCCAAACAATCAGAAATGTATTTTTCTGATTATCTGGATTTGTCTTACTCCCTTGCATGTTCTTACTAACTGTAAATGTCTAAAAAAAAAGTGATTGAATTTCATTTGTGAGAGAAACACAAAATCATCAACCTTCAATTTGAATTATGCCTATCACTTATTGGACATGAGTCAAGTCCACAAAGTAACACCCAAATAAATTCAAATGGTTTAAGCTTTTTCTATGTATTTACTGAACTTCAAATAAAGCTAATTTAACATCAAGAGAGATAATAAAAATCCTCAAAATAGTTTTCTTATCAAAAGGGAGAGAAAATCATAGAAAAGAAAGGAAATATTTCAAGTAAACTGAAATTAATTTTTTGTGGCACAAAATTTAATATGACTAAAAAAAGAATCAAAGAAATCTTGGAAACTGAGCCTCACTTTTTTATGTCATAGAACATTTAACTGAAAGAAAGATAATTTGCTCAATAAAATACACAGATAATTATGTCAGAGTATGAATTACAAACCTACATTGTCTGTACTTACTTTACTATTCAATTATATGTATGCATTGCCTTGAGTGTCACATAAATTTAGTTTTATTTACCTTCATTAAGATTGACGTTATGAGACAGATAATGTTACAGAGGATAGTGAACTGCTTTGTATACAGTCCATCATCCGGCACCACAAATAGTCCCCTGAGCCTGCCTGGAGTGATTTCTTAGAGCAGAACCAAGAGTAACCTCTGAGATCTCTTGGGAGTGCCCCCCACAAAAAATAGAGTCTAAATCACATCTAAAAGAATTTTAAACAGTTATCTTTCAC
This sequence comes from Crocidura indochinensis, assembly GCA_004027635.1. Taxonomy (NCBI): domain Eukaryota; kingdom Metazoa; phylum Chordata; class Mammalia; order Eulipotyphla; family Soricidae; genus Crocidura; species Crocidura indochinensis. Next base: position 34,636 of record PVKC010003446.1, on the reverse strand, counting down.
TCTTCTTCATGATAAAGTACAATATTTAAAAAAAATACAGATTAAAACCTCTACTCTGACTATGGAAACGTTTATTTTCTCAACAAAATTCTGATAGATTTGACACATAAGGGTATAAAACATTTTCTTTAATTATCAAAAGTACTAACTGCTGTAAAATGGAGACCAGTTGCACTAGCATTCTGGGGGGTAAAGGAAGGAGATATGGGATGCATACTGGGAACAGGGGTGGAGGGAGGACAGCACTGGTGGTGGGAATGCCCCTCATTCATTGTCACTATGTACCATAAATGATGCAGTGAAAGATTTGTAATGCACTTTGGTCACAATAAAAATTAAAAAATGACTCTTTACTTTTCTATTGTAAAGGTATTTTATAATTGATTTCCAATTCTGTTTATGATCACCACATTGTTTATATATATGTATATATATTTTTTTCACCACATTGTTTCAATGATAAATGGATATTTTAGCATAAACATTTGAGTACTTTTTAGCATAAGCCCTTAAGATTGTATTTCCACTCTATAAATAATGGAAAACTCGGAAGAGAAATGAGCATTTATCTTGACAATTTTCACCAAAAATGTTTGAAGATTCCACATGCTGCATATTTCTATTAATCTTAGTATTGCCTTTATCTTATTTAATGTTGACATATTTTAATTAATTTCAAGGGAAAACTTTGGGGTTTCATTTATATTTTCCTAATTATTAAGGATATGTGGGTCTAGGAAGCAAATGCTGAGGTTAAAATGAATGACAGTGTATATAATACCCCAAGCATCACCAGGAGAGATCCCTAGAATAGAGCCAGAAGCAATTTCTGAGTGTAACCCAGAAATCTAAAACAAACAGATATACAAATTAACAAAAGAAAAGAAAAGAAAAAAGAAAAGACAAGACAAGAAAAGAAAGAGTTAGAACTAAACATGACAATGAGGAGTTTTTGTATGTTTGGAGTCATCTCTATGCCTTCTTCTGTTAATGTAAGTTTAATCTTTTTGCATATTTTTTTTACTTATCTTATTACTGAGTTATTTATGGTTGATATATTCTTGCAAAGTTGTTTATCTGCCATGAATTGCATTTTCTCTTTTCTGGCTTATATTTCTTTAAATGTCACATTATTTTCAAAGAATATTTTTAAATGATTATATCTTTTACCAATACATTTTTAGTAGCTTATGCCTTATTTTATTTAAGAATGCTTTTATCATCTTCAGAACACGGATTTTTTTCCTAAATTATTTCTATATATTATATACTTCTGTCTGCTTCACTTAGATCTGTGCCACAACTCATTCTCATTTTTACCATAGGTATATGTAGCTATTTTAGGATATTTATAAAAGAAAATAAAAGGCATTTATTTATTCATTGTATTAAGTTGAAAAGTGTCAATAATTAAAGCAAGTAAATGTAAATCTCAATCAGGTAATGTGTGTGATTCATATGTGTTCTTTTAAAAATATTTGACTGTCCTATACTCTCTTGCTATTATATAAACATTAAAGTCAGTTTATCTATGGTTAAAAAATTAATAAAAGCTTTGTAAATTAAAATTATTTTTGGAATTATATCACATTGCAGGAGAAAGTGATATTTTGGCAATACTAAATTATCTGATCATGAAACAGTATATTGCAACTCTTATTCTGACTTCTTTAATATTATAATAACTTGTAGATTCCAAAGTACATTTTGTATATGTAGATATACTATAACTTACCTTTTACATTTTCGTTTTATTTTTAGTAGAACATTGATTTTTTTCACCTTTTCTTTCTCATTGAATCAATTAATTTGACCTTTAAGTATTTTAATATAAACTGCATTATGATTCTTATTAAATTTACTTTCATGGATTTTGCATATATATTTATCTATTTCATTTTAATATTCTCATTTTAGTTTATGTGTCTTTTGTTTTCTTTTAGTTTCAGAAATACTGAACAAATTTGATTTCTGAGATAAGTTCATGATGATGATTAAACGATTCCTTTTATATTTACATTATTTTGATCTTTTGCATTTAATAAGGACTTGTAAATTCTTTTTATGTGAAAATATTGATGTCTCATAATGCTTTTGCATCATCTTCTGTTTGCATGCTTTTTTGTTTTGTTTTGCAAGGAGGAAAGAGACATACCTGGTGGATTTCAGGCCTTGTTTCTGGTTCTATTTTTAAGGATTCATAATGGTACTTAGGAACTGGGAAAGAGTAATATGTAGTGTTGCTCACATGGAAAACAAGTGCTCTACCTTCTGTATTATTTGCCAGTTTTTGAAGTATCTTGATTTATTCTTCCTAACAGAATAACAGTTACCTCATGAATCTGAGAGCATTATTTTTTCCTAATGATAGAAATTTATTATTTCTCCCACTGAGAGTCATTGGATTAGACCCCTGAAAATAAGAGGACTTAATATTATCTGAAATAAAAATTAGAATATATTAATTTTAGGAGCTGTTAAGGTGTTTTTTATATTGACAAGAACAATTAAATAACAGTTATTAGTAAATTGACTATAAATATAGAAACTATTCTGGCTTATTTATATAAACTAAATGTCACATGTGCTCTTCAACGAAAGTGAGAAACAGAAAAATAATTGCAAATGGAAAAGATTCAACTAGTTATTGTTTGCTTCTAACATACAAGAAGGCCAGTGCTAAAGAATTCAAGTATCTATAATAGCTAAAAAAAAAAAATACAATGGATACAGCCTGAAATTAAAATCCAGTTTACTAGAAAAGCCAAGAAAGTGGCATATTTCCCAAAGCCATGAATTTTAAACCCTGAGATCCATTGCTTATTATGATCTCCAGAACTTTACAGTAGTAAATATTTACAATTAGTTTTACTTCAAATTTTAAGTAATTGGGCATCAGAACAAAATTACCTCAGGTATGGACTCGCTTTATAAACAAAACAAGATTATACTCCAGGCACTCCAAATAGACCCCAATTTCCTCGAGGAATGATCCCTGAGCACAGATATAGACGAAGTCATCCCTCCCCAAAGATTGAGTAATTATTTTCATATTAATTTGGTGTTTCATATATAAGACATAAATTAATTTTTTTTCTGAAATAGATTTCAGAATCATCAAACTCATTAACAGAAATGTAGTTGTAATATTTTAATCTTTATAAGTTGTTTAGATATTCATTGCTTTGGTGTTTTATCTTTTTCCTCTTATTTAATACTCTACCTAGAATTTAATATTTGTATGTTATGATTGACTACTGTATTTTTTCAGTTTTTTATCTTTTCTTAGCTTCTTTATCCCTTTTAATTGGATAAATTATTTTTAATCTTTTAGTAAACAGCAAATTCTACAGTTGTAAACAGATGAAGACTGTACAGACTTAAATTTTCTTTTAAAGCATTGAGTTAATTGTAGTCTACTATTTTGTGTTTACATTTTTATTATCATTCAGTTAAAAGTGATTTGCTACTTTCTATAAGTCGTTTATAAATGATTTGTTAACTATGCTGTCTGATTTTCTTAAGACACATTTTGGTTCCTAATATAATTGTATTATAGTCAGGAAACACGCTATAATATATCAATTTTTTTTTTTTTTTGGTTTTTGGGTCACACCCGGCACTGCTCAAGGGTTACTCCTGACTCCATGCTCAGAAATTGCTCCTGGCAGGCACGGGGTCCATATGGGGCACTGGGATTCAAACCTATGACCTTTTGCATGAAAGGCAAACGCCTTACCTCCATGCTATCTCCCGGGCCCCAATTTTTTAATTGAATCAATTTCCTTGTTATAAAAGTTATATATATTATAGTCATCACTTAGTTCATCTCTTGATTATTTTTCCATATAAAATTAAAATTTTGCAATTTTAGATGTTATATTCTACAAATATAAATTAATTTAAGTAATTTGGTAGCTATATTCTTATATTTTATACATTATGGTCATTTGTCTAGATAACCTATTTATTTCTAAATTGTGAATTACCCTTTATTGCTAACATTTTTATGTCTATAAAGATTTTTTAAAAGCTCTTATAATTATAATTGCACTTTTAAATGTGTTAATAGCTTTAGTTTATAAAGTAACCATGTTTTCCCCTGAAATGTCTTATTCTTAATTTCATATGATATTATTAAACCATGCTATATTTTTAATTTTTTTTTGAAATTATTCTGATTTACAATGAACTTCACAGTTGGATTTCAGGTATACAATGAATCAAGGCATTTTGTTGGATTGGAAATTTTCCAGGATTTCTTTCCATATCCTCAACTGCAGGTGTCTTCCTTAATTTCCCCATTGTTCTTTGCTGGGGGTTCAGTGTGTTTAAAAAGTGATCTATTGGGGCCAGCTCGATAGCACAGCGGTAGGGGTTTGCCTTGCATGCAGCTGACCCAGGACGGATCTGAATTTTATTCCCTGTGTCCCATATGCTCCCCCAAGCCAGGAATGATTTCTGCGCACATAGCCAGGAGTAACCATGAGTTTCACCGGTTGTGCCCCCCCCCCAAAGAAAAGGGGATCAATTGGGGCTGGAGTGATAATGCAGCAGCGATAGGGCCAAGGCTGACCCAGGACAGACACTAACTAAACATATTTCTCTTACTAAATGAAGAAAAAAATATATCAAAGTAAAGACTCAAATAAGAGGAGTACATGTTATCATGTATCTGTTAGCCCCAAATTTATTATATCAGGTATGTCCCAAGCATAGCAGGGAATACTGCAGAGAAAGCAACAATTTGCACATATTTAAATCAAAAGGTTATAATTTTAAATTATTTTGGAGATAAAAATTTTGAGCTATTTTAATTATTTTATTGTTAACTTATTTATATTCAATATAAAATTGCCATTTATGTGAATTTTAAATCTTTAAATGACTAAATTTTAATATTTTAGTTATTCTCAGCATATATGCTTAGTAGTTAATGCCTAACAACTCAAAACACATCTACTTATACTATAGGCTAAATAAAAATCTAAGATCATTTAAAATAGCTAATTTTAGGGGTCAAAGAGATAGTACAGCAGATGGGCATTTGCCTTGTCTGTAGCTGACTGGGTTTGATCTCCTGCATCCAATATGATCCTCTTAGCACCACCAGCACTAATTCTGAATTACAGAGCCCGGAGTAAAAACTGAATATAATCTAGTTTTAGCAAATACCAAGATATATGTGTGTATATGTTCATATATAGGTATATATATAAATGTAAATTTACATAAATGCATATGTATATATGTGAATACTAAAATTTTAAGTACTAGAAAACGTTTTATAGCTTCGATATTATTTTATGAAAAAATAAAGGTTGTAAGAACAGGTTCCTTTCAAAACACTTGAAAAAATTTAAAATACCATGTTGCCTTTTCATAACGTAGAAAAAACAGGCATTTCCTTTTTAGTTTAGAACTATTCATAGCAATATACAAGCTCTATTCCTATTTATTATATGGGAAAATTGAGAAGCATTTGTATGTATTTAGTAGTTTATAGTGTCAGGTTAACTTCAGATATATAGACTTCAGTTCACTGGTGTGTGCATTTGTGTGTGTGTGTGTGTGTGTGTGTGTGTGTGTGTAACTAATTCACATAGCTTTAAGTAGAACTTAACTTTACTTGATCATGAGTTTAAACTCAATCAATGTTGAAGAATTCTCTTTTAAAAATCTAAAGACAATAATCTCTTTAACTAATTCAGCAAGTTAGCAAAGCTCCTGTGGGTAGTTCTCATGCTGATTAAGAACACTTCAACCAAAATAGGAGCATGAAAATCATCAGAAGAAAAATAAAAAGGAATGAGAATAGTATAACCCAAGCAATATAAACACATATTGCTAAAATTTTTCAAGATTAAGTTTTATCCTGGTGAGTTGTGTGACACCATCATTGTCATCAGTTACAATGTTTTGTACTGTTAACTAAAATAATCATTGGGAGTTGCGGCCAGATAGATAGCATGGAGGTAGGACATTGCCTTCCAGAAGGATGGTGGTTCGAATCCTGGTATCCTATATTGTACCCCGAGCTTGCCAGGTGCAATTTCTGAGCACAGAGCCAGGAGTTACCCCTGAGCTTTGCTGGGTGTGACCCAGAAAGCAAAAAAAAGAAAAAAGAAGAAAAAAAGGAAAGAAAAACTTATTGGGAGTTAAGAAAGAGCTCTGATGTCAATTGGAATGCTTGGCATAAGTTTGTATTTTATGTAATGTTAATACATATACATAAATCATATGTCATACCTTTGGGATAAAGAAAATGAAGGATAATTTAATATATATATATATGTTTTAAGTCTTTGTTGTTGTTGTTTTTTCACATAATGAAAAAAGTAAAAAATTCCACTACTCAGATCTTTCCATAATCTGAAATTTAATTAAGATGTAATTACAAATTGTAATGACATGGAACCAAGGATGTCAATGTACAAATGTTTGTCTAGAATTTGTTGCACATTTTGCAGGTTCCTGTCCTTGAGTGTTGCTAATCTGCTGCCAAAAACAATAATGAGAAGATTTTTGCCAAGATGAAGAAAAAAAAGTGAAGTAAAGAAAAGAAAGGAAAAAAGAAAAGAAGGAAGAAAGGCAGAAATAAAAAGGAAGAAGAAAAGAAGGAAGATAATGTAAAAATATGAAGTAAAGAAAAGAAAAAGAAAGAAAAAGAAGGAAGAAGGAGAAAAGAAGAAGAAAAGAAGAAGAAAAATAAAAAGAAGAAAAGAAAAAGAAAAGAAGAAGAAAAGAAGAAGAAGAAGAAGAAAGAAGAAGAAGAGAAGAAGAGAAGAAGAAGATGAGAAGAAGAAGAAGAAGAAGAAAGAAGAGAAGAAGAAGAAGAAAAGAAGAAGAAAAGAAGAAGAAGAAGAAAGAAGAAGAAGAAGAAGAAGAAGAAGAAGAAGAAGAAGAAGAAGAAGAAGAAGAAGAAGAAGAAGAAGAAGAAGAAGAAGAAGAAGAAGAAGAAGAAGAAGAAGAAGAAGAAGAAAAACCACCTTGGAATGTCATCATCAGTGTTATTGTTTCCTGGGTGTAGATTTTATTTGCATGACTATTCTCTCAGACCTAAATTGTTCTGCTGGAAATTATTCCCCACTTGTTTGAATTTCTTTGTTGTTGTTAGGAGGACCACACTGCTCATGACAGTAATAGAACGTAACAAGAAGAAAATCATCTAACCATATCAAAAATTTGGGAGAATGATTGAACAGACACTTCCTCAAAGAAGAAATATAAATGGCCAAAAGACACATGGATAGATAGATAAATGCTTCACATCATTAATAATCAATGAGATGCAAGTCAAAACAACAATGAGGTACCATCTCACACCATAGAAACTGGCACATATCACAAAGAACAAGAATAATCAGTGCTGGTGAAAATATGGGGAGAAAGGAACTCTCAATCACTGCTGCAGGGGATACTGTCTAGTCCAGTCTTCATGGAAAACAATTTAGAGATTTTTTAAAATACTGGAAATTGAGCTCCCATATGGTACAGCTATACTATTCTTAGGGATATACCCTAGGAACACAAAAGCACAATACACAAATGTCCTCTGCATGCCTATATACATTGAAGTGCTATTTATAAGACCAGATTTGGAAACAAACCAAGTGTCTGACAACAAATGAGTGGCCTAAGAAAAGGTGGTACATATACACAAAGGAATCCTCTCAGCTATTAGAAAGAATGAAATCATGAAATTTGTCTATACATAATGGACAAGGAGACTATTATGTAGAGTGAAAAAGTCAGATAGAGATAGACACAGATTAGTATCACTCATCTATTGGATTTAAGAAAAATAAAAGACAGTGTGACAATAGTACCCAGAGACAATAGAGGTGAAAGCTGAAAAGAACAGTCCATGATATGAAGTCTATCACACAGCGAGTGGTGAAAGCAGCTAGAAAAATAACTACACTAACAAATACTATGACAATGATAGTGTGAGAGAGAAATATAAATGCCAGTATCTAATACAGGGAGGAGGGATATGGGGGTTCTTTAACTAAATCGGCAAGTTAGCAAAGCTCCCGTGGGTAGTTCTCATGTTGATTAAACACTCCAACCAAAATAAGAACATAAAAACTAGTAGAAGAAAAGTAAAAAGGAATGAGAAGAGTAAAACTCAAGCAATATAAACACATATTGCTAAAATTTTTCAAGATTAAGTTTTATGCTGGTAAGTTGTGGTGGGAAAGTTCCAATGGTGAAAGGGGGTGTTCATTTTATTATTGAAACTCAATTACAAACTTGTTTGTAATCATAGTGTTTAAATTAAAATAATTAAAAATTAAATTAAATAATAAATAAATAAATGTTTTCACTTCTTTAAACCAATTAAACTTGTCTTCCTTTTTCTTTATATTTCATAATAATTATGATAATAAATAAATCTCATTGCTTTATTCAAATGCTACTAATATCTGTTAATAATTGAATTAGATTATATTGTATTGAGGTTTTTATGAAAAATGGAGAACATTGAAGAGAATATATTTCAGTCTGATCATTAATAATCACACAACTAAATGCATCTTGTTAATTAAAATTTGGGCAAATACCTTTGAAAAAATAAAAATCACTTTTATGCACAGTGTTTTTTTAATTAAAAAGAAAAAGAAAATATCACTAAACCTTAGTTCTAGGGTAGCCCAAGACTAATCATCTAAAGATTTTCTGTATTGTTTTATTAATATAATGCTTCTTTTTTTTAAACTCTGAGTTGAAAGGTTTTGCTTTGTTTGCATTTTAAAAGATAAATTGTCAATTAGTCTTACACTGAGCCCTTGGCAATTGAAATTGTTAAAATTCAGTCAGTGTGAATAAAAAACAGTACTCTTATTTACAGTGCGGTCTTCATAGATGCAATAAACTAAATGATCCTAAGAAAAGGGTCAAATGATAAATTTAGTAGTTGAGAAAATAATATGGCACCTTGGGACGTAATAAATGGGTAAAACCTTTAAAGCAAAATACAAAAAAAATTGAATTATATGAAATTCAGTGTAAAAAGTGTGATAATATTATATATAATATGTCTATACATATATATAAAGTTCATAGAGATTTTTCACTGAATGTATATGTGAAATTAGGAACAGATTCATTTGTGGAACACAGATAATTAGAAACAATTTTAACCACCATTGCTATATTAATCCATTAGTAATTTTTTTGTTTTTTTGGGGTCATATCCAGTGTTGCTTGAGGGTTACTCCTTGCTATGAGCTCAGAAATCACCATGACTTGGGGGACCATATGGGATTCCAGGAATTGAACCGCAGTTTGTTCTAGGTTAGCTCGTGCAAGGCAAACGCCCTAATGACTGCACCGCCACTCTGGCTCTTTAGTAAATATTTTAACTTGCTCTATAAATAAGCAACAGAGAACTAAATAAGTAGTATACAGTGAAAGAGATCTAAAGAGGGAAGCTATGTAAAGAGAAAAATATTTGGGACTTATATAATTCATGATGTAATACAACATAAGAATTAAATCAAATTCAGCTATGTATCAATATTTTATAGAAATTTGACCAATAGAATAATACATAGTAATCACCTTCAAACTTAAATGTCAAGGGTCTTATAGATTGTGCACGGGTAAAACATTTGTATTGAATGTGGCTAACCCTAGTTCTATCCCCACCACCTCATATAACTTCCCCTGAGTGCCATGTTAAGAGTGATTACTTAGCATAGAGACAATCCCTAATTACTACTGGATATATCCCCAAAACAACATAAATAAACAACAACAACAACAAAAGAATGAGAGTGGGGAATAATTTACTTAAAAGAAATGCATATTCAATCAAAAGAAAAAATTGAAAAGCTAATTTTTTTCTTTACAGCAACTTATTCTTTTTTTCAAGAACAAGCACGAGCTCATCCCACTACTACACATTATGCAGTAAAGTGTCCTACATTTGGGGAAATTGCAGGTGTTAGCACATCCAAAGACCTGTGGCTATGCCTTGTCTTGGATAAACAATTTTGTTTTCATAGTATTTGCGAAGTAAATTTCACACTAAGTGATATCTAGGTAAGCATTATTTTTAGTACTTGTGGGACATTGTTCTCCTAATCAAAAAAAATAAAAGTGTAGAAATAGTCCCCAACAGAACAGTTTAGGTCTGAAAGAATAACCATCCAAATACACCCAGGAAATAAGACAGATAAGGGCAAACAAATGAAAATGTGCTTATAGAAAAGACTAGACCAGTTTAGAGTCTTTTATATTTAGATAATTAACATAGGCAAAGATAGAATTAAATATTGCCTTGACTTTATGCTTTAAAATTTTTCTTCTGATACCTCACAAGTGAAATACCGCACAGTCTCTGTTCTTAACATACCCACTGGATTTTGATGTGCTTACTGTCTTTAACGACTTTGTCAATTTGTCAACCCAGTCAAGAAACGTGCATGTGTTGGGAGCCAATATTGGGGATGGATATTGTACAGAATAAATGACTAGTCTGTGATATCACTGATGGTTCTATTGGCATCCCCAAAACTTGCAAAATCATGTTGTATTTGGCTACTTGGGTGTTTATCTCATTCTCTGTGACTGACCCCTGCTGGATGGAGATGGAAGATGTCCATTTTCTTAGTTGTATAGTGGCAAATTGTCGCATAAATTTTTAATGTATCGCTTGTTAATTATCTACTTCATTCTTTTTGATAAGCAGTTTATATATTAATATATTTCTCATACTCTTTGAAAAATATCCTCAAATAAAATATTGATGGCATTTGCAGAAAAAGAAGAGGTTGGGCCTGAGATAGATGTGTTAGAATACGTAAAAAGTGCAGGGCAAGTCCATGTCCATTATGCACTTCAAGATTTTTATCATTCTACTCCTTTATAAATTACTTTCAAAAGTATTTTATAGATATATAGATAGATACATGATATATAGATATATAAATAGGTGAATGTTCAGAAACACAGATGCAAACAGGTTTTATTAGAATATGATTTTTCAGGATCTTTATTCTCAAGAAAAAATTCTTGAACATTTCCTAACTGAAATAACATCACATTTCCTAAAGAATGTAACATCACATACATGAATATTGTCCTCATTTTAGCATACTGATCAAAGTGGGAGGAGGTGAAGAGGACTATGTTCTCCAACTCCACTTTTATTCATACTAATTTTTACTATATATACTCTTAGCTAAAACTGAAATAGACAAATAAGAGAATACACCTCATATAAATGATTACTTGGGATGTAATAACAGTTTGGGGACATAATAAACTCAAGAGAAAGAATTTGAATAACTCACTCCTGTCACTAGTCCTATGACTACGAGAACATGTGGATGCTGGAACTAGAACTTATAAGAGAAGCTTCAGGTCACTAAGTACGCATCTGACCAGCTCTATAGACTCAGCTGTTCTCAAAAGATAATTAAATTGTGAAAAAATGTGGATGCACTGGCTATGCAGCTGAAAGTTGACAGTCTTGTAAGGAGTGATGCCAAGTCCCCACCCTGTCAAAGCAACACTATCTGCAGCTAGTCACAGTAACAATTTTGCCAATAGCAATGCTTTACCATCCTTCTATGGCTCTCTGAGAGGACAGCAATCTGGCTAAAGCTCCAGACTGTATTTGGGCTAACAACACCAGGACTTTTTTGGAGAGATTGCCAGTACTCTCCCCCTGCCTTCTCTTATTTTTGGAAGGACTGGAAGGTAAAGAAACTCTTCAATATAAAGAGTAGTGCTTGGAATTCTTTCACTCTACAATCCCATTTGCAGTTGTGTGAGAATTTCAATTTTATTTGAAACTGTCATTCTCATAGGAATACACCAAATTAGACACCAATGTATACTGAAGCCACCTATTATTCAGCAACAAAAGAAGAGAATAATCAATTAGCAACCAGAATGTAATAAACATGACTAGGACATAAAAAATAAGAGAGAGGGCCCAGAGCGAAAATACAGCACACAGCTGACCTATGACAGATTGTGGTTCAATCCCCCAGCTTCCCATATTGTCCACCAAGCCAGGGGCAATTTCTGAGTGCATAGCCAGGAGTAACCACTGAGCATCATTGGATGTGACCCAAAACCTAAATAAATAAATAAATAGATAAATAAATTTATAGGAACTCAATAAGGGAGAAAGGTCATAAAAAGAAGGTCAACATGGTGTCAGTGTATATATTACCCATAAAGCAGGTAGTCATAAATTCTGAAATAATAAAGACAAGAGATAGTTGAACAAGTTACTTCGTTGATAAGAAAAGTACCAAAAAAGAAGTACCAATAGAAAAATCAGTCAGGAATATGAATATCAAAGAAGACCATACTCCACAAAAGACACATGTAAACTTTTAGACTGTACTCAATCAAAACATTTCTAACTATACCTAAAATAATAAATAAAAAATTCTACTAATAAATTATTTGAGTCAGGGAATAATTCAAGCATCACAATTATTATCAATATTAATTTTAATAATAAAAGGTTTGTCCATTAAGAATTTATTAAAATGACTTAGATATTAAAATTAAACATTGAAGATGTGAGAAGCTTGAACACTATAGTTTATGTTGAAATTCAACTATTAATTTGTTATTTATTCAGTCACCGAATATTTAAAAACCAACTGCTAGGATCAACATTCTACTCTGGATCTGAAGATTTGCTTTGAAAAATATTTTAATTGGAATGAGATGAAGAATAAACAAGAAAAGAAGGAATCTGGGAGATAATTCAAATGGTAGAGCTCAAGACTTGCATGTATAAATGAAAAAGTTTTCTCCTATTATATATGATTCTTGGGCACTGCTAGAGTGGCTCTCATGAACCTGGAGAAAGAACAAATGACTTAAAAACCACTTGCCTAAGCACCACAGATCGATTTACCCTAACCTAAGTTCATACCAGGAGCCCTGCTAGATGCAGGCTTTATTAAAAATAAATAAGTAAATAAATTTTTAAAAATACTCCAAATAGTGATATGATAAGCAAGTGAGAAGAGTGACTAAGAATAACAAGTTATATATAATTGAAAGTTAAAGAAATATAACAGACATTAAACATTTCAGGTCTAAACCCTATCATTTGAATTCATGTTTATGTACTGTTTTACATGAATCTTGAATTCAAGTTATTATAACTCTTTAAAATCAGATCACATTTATACTGCAATTAATTTTATTAAATGATCATCAAGTGCATATATTTTTATTTAATGATACATACATGCAAGAGCATTTGGCATTTCTATACAGACATGTGTTTATTACATATATATATAGCATATTATAATATACTCAAATATTATGTAGTTCAAATAAAATAATACTATGGTAAATATGTTTACTACTATGAATATTTTCTAGTATTTATCATGCTAAAAAAACTTCATAATTTTATTACAAAGAACTAATGAGTTTTTATAAGCTAGCAATTTTACAAATTAAATTAGATATTACTTATAATAGCTAGGTTTATTTTATTTTTAATAATTTTTATTTCTCCAACTATATTACTGATTTGATTAAACTCCTCTGCAAGTTTCTTAATAGTATTTTTTTGTTTGTTTTTTTTTGTTTTTGGGTCACACCCAGCAGTGCTCAGGGGTTACTCCTTGTTCCATGCTCAGAAATTGCTCCTGGCAGGCACAGGGGATTATATGGGGCACCGGGATTCGAACCGATGACCTTTTACATGAAAGGCAAACGCCTTACCTCCATGCTATCTCCTGGGCCCCAGTATTTTTGTTTAAAATAGCTACTCATGCACAAATGTTCACTTAAGAACATAGCACAGTCTGTCTTATAGAGAAAATTATTTTAATTTTAATGTAATTTCTCAGTTTACCAGTAGATAAAATGATTATCTGATCCTGAGAGGCTTATTATATATATATATATATATATATATATATATATATTTTATATAACCCAAGTCCCCCCATTTTCTCCACTATAGACAGTAGCAGGTAACTTTCTGGACAGGAATTATTCAATTGTTCTCTTTTCCATTTAAACTTATAATGAGCACACTTAAATTACCAAAATTTTCCCAAATATAATGACTTTTCATAATTTTAAATATTATTACAAACAATTTAAGAGTTGGAATTAACTTAGTTTTATAAATTTTAGAAAAATAATGTATGTTTATTCACATAATAAACAAGTTTACATGTCCATGAAAAATACAATATTTCAGAAAAATAAAATGCATTTAGTCAGACCCATTGTGTAACGTATTACACCTTTACTGGAATATTTTTATGTACTTTATAGAATTATGAATAGGCTATTTTAAATACCAATAATTGTTTCTGGGTTTGAAAAGGCAGCAGTTATTTGAAACAGCATCATAGACAATGTGCATGTACAAATGTGGCATGTTCTCCTTACTAGTATTATTACTTTCCTTAAACAAAGTAATATATGCATATCTTTAAATGTAAATGTGGATCCAGGAAGATGTTTCAAGTATAGAACACATACCTACCATATGCTAAGATTCACACTCCAGAACCATCATGCCCTATCTGCATATAAAACATCTGGGTATGCCTACGATACAAATGTAAATGTGATACTGAAAGAATAATTGGACAACTCAGAGATAACATTTATACTTAACATATTATAACCATTCATTATTGTTGTTAATAGTATTAATTGTATATTTAATATTAACTCAAGTAAAAATGATATTAACTATTATACCACCTATTTACCATTTTATAACAAATATTAACAATATTTGACTTTTGTTTAATAGTCTAAAATATTTCAATAACCAAATAACAGTGATTAATAATTTCTGAGAATCCCATATATACTAGGAATTGTTATAATTATTTGCATTTCTGGGAGCATGTAGACTATGTAATAAACATTTTTTTGGGGGGGGGCAACACCCGATGACGCTCAGAGGTTACTCCTGGCTATGCGCTCAGAAGTCGCTCCTGGCTTGGGGGACCATATGGAAACCGGGGAATCGAACCGTGGTCCGTCCTAGGCTAGCGCAGGCAAGGCAGGCACCTTACCTCCAGCGCCACTGCCCGGCCCCGTTGTAATAAACATTTGAAGTAGGTAGAGATGGATATAGAACCTGAGATACAGAAACTTAAGAACTTATTTCAGGATTTGAATAGATGATGTCTCTTGTCTTGCAAGCTACCAATCCCAGTTCAATCATCACAACCACATGCACAGCCACATAACCCCCTCCCCACCTGCTGTCAGAAATGATTCTTGGGGGGCCCGGGAGATAGCATGGAGGTAAGGCGTTTGCTTTTCATGCAAAAGGTCATCGGTTCGAATCCCAGTGCCCCATATGGTCCCCCCGTGCCTGCCGGGAGCAATTTCTGAGCATGGAGCCAGGAATAACCCCTGAGCACTGCCGGGTGTGACCCAAAAACCAAAAAAAAAAGAAAAAAAAGAAAGAAATGATTCTTGGGCACAAAGCAAAGAATAAGGTCTGAGCACAATCCTGTCTGATTTACCTCCTCGCCCACCGATAATAAAAACTAATTCCAGCTCAGATAGAAAATAAGAAATAATAAATCCAATACCAAAATACTATTCTAGAACTAATTTTTCATAATACCACAAGGAACCCGTTCTTATTAACAACACTAGATGTTGTCAGCTACTCGCAGGAATCAGCATGGAAGTGCATAATAAACCCACAGGACTGACCAATTAGTGATGCTCGTGAGTCTTTTAAGGTTTCATGGGTTGCTACCTTAGGTCTCACAAGTATAAATTGAAACTCACTAATCTATAGTTAAGAACTATGCAAATTAAATAAAAAAACACTCCTGGTTCATAAGAAGTGCTATTATTGAATAAGGACACTTCTGTCTTGGACAGTCACTAGACAAGAGTTTTTCCACACCTCTCTGTATCCATTTCAAATGTTTGTATATAAGGTTTTTAAATGTGTTTAGTAACATAAACTATCTCAAGAAATTTTTCACAAGATAACATTTATTTTAAGGTTAGAGCATTGGTGCAGCTTCTCAGAATTCATATCCCAAAGGACGGTAATAAGAAGCTTCCAATTACTTGGGTCCAACTTTTACATCCACAGGTGGTCCAGTTATTTTGATTGACTTCCTCAGCAAAGGTTCATGAGTTCGATTCACAAAACAGATTTGAAAACTAGAAATTGTTCCCTGCTGTTTATGAAAAATTAGGAGTAAAAGGAAAAGGAAGCAGAGGACTGTGGTGATGGAGAAAATTGTTCCAGTGACAAATGTACGGTACCTAAAGAGCCTTATGGTAACTTGCAAATTACTTAATCAAAAATAGTGCAAACTTTAAATCAATTCATCAATATTCTTTAATAGGTTTATATGCCTCCAGTAGGTTAGCTTAGAGTCCTAGAGTAGTTACCAATACCAGAAAACTACTATTCTGGAAAAAAATAAAATTTTCAAGCTTCAAGAATATAAATGTGCTAGCTAAACCCTTAAAAATGTTTTCTGTAATATAAAAATACAATAGATAGGAGAGACATTAATATTTTTTGTGTTTATAATTCTGTATGTGTGTTTGCATTTACACAGCAGTGCTCAGGGCATCTTGGTTCTGTGATCAGGGAATCACTCCTAGAAGGGCTAAGGACTTTTGTCCTACCTGATTCTCATAACATTGTGATGTTTGCTGTACTTTGAGTTGTTATATTTCTTCCCCACAAACTCTGTTTATTCATTATCCCTGCTTTGTTAATTATTCTAGAAGGACTTCATTTCCCTTCCAAAATTTTCTCATAACTATACATACATATACTAGCTAATATTTATTTTTTTACCATCATCTTTCTCAGAGCAACAATTTAATATATAAATACATGAATTTTGTGGTCTCATTTGATGAAAATAAAATATATGCATTTACATCAGAAAATAAGACTTTATAGCTATTTACTATATTTATAAGGGGATAATTTTATATCATTCTATATATTTTAATGATAATTAATTAAAATTAACCTGATAATTTATGATGGGTAATTTTGGTGAATAATTTAATACTTAAAATATAAATTTTTTGATGAAAAATAGATTTATCAATACAAAATCAATTTTACTAAAGCAAAGTACTTTCAAATTTGATTGTGATTCAAGTTCTCTTTTCAAATATACCTTGGGAATTTTCTTTTAAAATGATGGTTGTTAGAAAGATGTCTAGTCTTTAAGCAGATACAATTATATCTAAGGTGCGCTTGAGTTCACTATCAAATTGTATCTATTCTTAAAAAGAGGAAGATACTTTTGCTTTCAGGAAGAGTTTCCAAGTTATCAAGGTAATGTTTAAAATAAACAAGTGTAGGGATGGAGTGGTGCTGCAAGCAGTAAGGCATTTGCCTTGTGTGAGCAGTTCGATCCCCTGGAGTCCCATATGCCCCCTCCAAGCTGGGAGTGATTTCTGAACGCATATCTAGGTGTAGCCCCTGAGCTTCAGCAGGTGTAGCTGAAAAAAAATATATATATATATACATAATAAAAACATGTGTGAACTATTTCAAATAAAAAACAAAAACTAAACAATGCAAAATATTGATGGAGACTGGTTAAATTAACTAATGTGATGGGTATAGTGTAACACTAAATTATGGGTGAAGAAGATGGAATAGAGATGATTTAGGAATATGAGTGAAGGGTTATAGGCACTTTGGCACTGAAGTGAGGCAACTACAGAATAAACTCATGATTGTTGACATTGTTGCAAATCCATAATTAAAGTCATTAAAATATGTATATATAAATATATTTCTAATTATAAAAATACTAACTTGTGTGTTTTTTTTAGTTTTGTTTGCTTTTGGTGAAGCTAGAATGTTTCCTTTGAAACTTATGTAGAAAAATGTGAGCTAACAGAGGGGAAAATAATACATTCAAGGGAGAACATAGACTTTTCCAGAGTAGAAATAGGCAAACAAAAATGCAAACAGAGAAGAATAGATTCAAAAGAGAACATAGACTTTTACAGAGTGGAAATAGGCAAACAAAAATGCAGAGACAAGCAAGATGTGTTCAAAGGAGAACATGCTGAAGAAAAAGCCATTTGTGGGCTTCCTCATGAACATTAGAGACTGAACATGTGTGCACATAATTTCTTTGCACTTTGTATTCAAAATTCAAATTCGAAGGCATACTCTGTCTAAAAATCCCATTTATTTTTCTTGCAAATGTATACTTACTCTAACGTTAGTACATAATTTAATACAAGTTAACCCATGGGGCATACATTTTAAGATCCAAGTTTATTTCTGTTATTCTGATCAGTTTTTGCCTTACAACCAAGTATTAGGGGGGTGGTAGATGAATTATTACAGCAATAAAAGTTATTACAAATATCCTGAATTTTTTTGAAAATTTGGATAAAACTACAAAATTCCACAAGTGTGTCTCTATCAGTTTTATTTCACCTAAATGAAATTTAAAAATAAATTTTTTTGTTATCATGTTGTTAATTCTGTGTTTTATTCTTTATCAAAATAAAATTACTCTTCTTACATCCGGTAGATTTTTGCTATGATTTTTAAATTTTACCTGACATTGATACTACATGGTAATTACTAGTCAATTTGTTTAAATTTTCTGATGGTTATATCACTTCTTTTAATTTCAGCACTTTTTACCCTCATATCACTACATTGTGTTCAGAAAACATCTTTTGTTGGGTTTGTCTCAACATATTGACTCATCTCTTTTTTCTTTTTTTTTTTTTTTTTTGGTTTTTTGGGCCACACCCAGTGACTCTCAGGAGTTTCTCCTGGCTATGCGCTCAGAAGTTGCTCCTGGCTTGGGGGACCATATGGGAAACCGGGGGGATCGAACCACAGTCCGTCCTAGGCTAGTGCAGGCAAGGCAGGCACCTTATCTCCAGCGACACCGCCCGGTCCCCTTGACTCATCTCTTAAAAATGTGTTGAAATGTATTTAATTAATTTATTACTTAATATTCGTATAAATTGCATTAGCCTTACTTAAATTGTGCTAGTGTTTATGCTGTAGGCATGCAATAAATCTTAAACAGACTCCCAATAATGTGTCAAAACCCTCAGTATTGTCTATGGTTACTTTTCTTTCTCCTTTCCACCTCTCTGCAACTACTTTGTGATCACAGTCTTGTTGTCAGAGACTAAGGAGGTTTTTTTTCCTTGGCTGTTGCTTTCCTTTGCTTTGCTTTGCTTCTTTGGATGCCACTAGTGGGGTCATCTAGCATTTGCCTTTCTCCTCTTAAAGATACTTCACTTGATAGTTTGATCAAACATGGTATTTGGTCCAGAATATGAGACATTTTTGTTGTCTTATTACTGCGTGGTAGCATCCCATTGTATTTTGCATATACATATTTAACTATTATTTCATTATATTATTATTGTTACAATATTACATTAACTAATATATCACTTGTTATTTGGAACTTGTTTCATATGTACACTATGTATAATATTCACAATAAAAAAATCTTAAATATTGAACATAGTACTGCAATGCAAAGGTGAACATATATTTTTTCAAATTTCTGGGGGATTTTTTTGTGTATTCTTGCACTTTAATTTTATTTTCTACCTTTAAGCATTTGTTTAAAAAACTACCTCATATTTTTATAGGGACACTTGATGTATCCCTGGTTCATCCCCTACATTCTTGCACAGGAAAGTGTGATAGGAGCTTTCCTAGGAGCTGTACTTGCTTCAACTAACAGCTTGCAAGATACTTTGAGAGTGTGAGATATGGGTTTTGTGTGACACCTTTGATTTCCCAGGAAACACAGGTTTTGTTTTTGTTTTTATCGGCCACACCCGGCGATGCTCAGGGGCTACTCCTGGCTGTGAGCTCAGAAATCGCCATGGCTTGGGGAACATTTTGGGACGCCAGGGTGGGAAATACAGGTAAATTAAGGCACACTTTCTCGACCAATGTCTAATTTGATTCTTTTTCTCTGTGCTTCTTTCTAACTCTTTTTCTCTCTTTCATCATCATTATCTGGAAAGTTTGTATAAAACAAACATTCAAAATTGTGAAACTCCCTCTCAGGTTCATGTACCCTAATAAAAATTTTGATACATTAGCTCTGAGACGTGGCATATCTTCACATTTTTTAACTTTCTCAGGTAATCTCATGTGCAGTTAAGGTTGAAAATCATCTTCCTGCACATCTATCAACATTTCCAGGTGTTTCTGTTTTTATTTTTATTATTTACTTACTTATCAATTTGGTTTTGGGGTCACACCCAGTATTGCTCAGGGATTACTCTGGCTCAAAGCTCAGAAATCGCTCCTGGTAGACTCGAGGGACCATATGGGATGCCTGCATTGTAATCACCATCCTCATGCAAGGCAAATGTCTTTCCTCCATGCTATCTCTCCTGCCCCTTCTTTTTCTTTTCTTTTTTATCTCATAGGCTTCAATCTCCAGATTAATTTCTTCTCTTGTTATAACTTGTATTTGATGAGATTTACAAAAATATTTTCCAATATACTTTCAGACTTTCAAGCTTAAAAATAAAAGCTCTTTCTAGGGGCCTAAGCAATAGCACAGCATAGGGCATTTTCCTTGCATGTGGCCAACCTGGGATGGATCCAGGTTCCCATTGGTCCCCTGAGCCTGCCAGGAGGGATTTCTGAGCACTGAACAAGGAGTAACCCCTGAGTGCTGCTGGTTGTGATCCAAAAACAAAAAAACAAAAATGAAAACAATAAAGAAGCGCTTTCTAGTTTACAGCCATACTCTCTATTTTACTTCCATTCAATAATTTAAATATTTATTTATACTTACTTATATTTTATATTAAATTTTATATTATATATTATATATAATATTTTATATTGTATTATTTATATTTTAAAGTATAATGTGGAAGGAGTAAAAATAAATATCTAATTTTTATTTAGAATTTAGTCAAAGTATAGAATTCTTATCCATCAAGTATTGCTTGATGTTATGTTTAAAATACTTATGTCATTTTTTTTGTCAAGGTAAAAATGACAAAAAGGTTCATTTGTATAAAAAAGACATCTTATGTATATAAGGTAATGTATAATTAATAGAAAAAAAGAGTAGCTTATTTTTGTTCTGTCATCATGTGATAACAAAGAACATAAATCTAGACATATATAAATTATCAATGCAATGTTTATTAAAAAGTTACCTAGATCAATTCTAGGTGAAGTTAGTGGGTGTTTATGTAATAATATTTTAATGCAGATAATTTAGTATATCTATTTTAGAATCAAGACTTTTTGAGTTTCCTTGGAATATTATTATCTCAATATAATTATAATTTTAATAGTAGTAATATACCCATAAGTAGCTATATATTGCATTCTGAATTTTTTACTTGCATTTCAAAGCTTACACAACATTGTTACATTTTGGTTTATGACATAAATGCTGAATCATATGAGTAAGTCATTTCTGAGAACTTGTAATTTTTTTCTTTTTTTATTATAACTTATTTATTTATTATTTAAACATTTTTATTTATTATAAATGTTTTTGTTTTGGTTTTTTTTTTTGGGGGGGGGTTTGGGTCACACCCAGCAGCGCTCAGGGGTTACTCCTGGCTCTATGCTCAGAAATTGCTCCTGGCAGGCACGGGGGACCATATGGGGCACCGGGATTCAAACAGATGACCTTTTGCATGAAAGGCAAACGCCTTACCTCCATAATATCTCCCGGGCCCATATAAACAACTTGATTACATACATGATTCTTTGGGTTTCAGTCATGTAAAGAATATCACCCATCACCAGTGCAACATACCCATCAACATTCCCATCACCAATGTTCCAAATTTCCCTCCTCCTACCCAAACCCCTCCTCTTTCAACCTGACTAGTAGCTTAATGAGTCTATGGAAACTTATTAGAAGTTCTGATAGAAATAAAGGTTTTCGGGGCCCGGGAGATAGCATGGAGGTAAGGCGTTTGCCTTTCATGCAAAAGGTCATCGGTTCGAATCCCAGTGCCCCATATGGTCCCCCGTGCCTGCCAGGAGCAATTTCTGAGCATGGAGCCAGGAGTAACCCTTGAGCACTGCCGGGTGTGACCCAAAAACCAAAAAAAAAAAAGAAAAGAAAAGAAATAAAGGTTTTCAATAATGTTATTCCCCATTCCGGGCTGACTAGCATCATGTAACAACTGAATGATTGCCAAAGAAAAAATATGTATACACATGTTGCAAGGTTCCATAGAGCTGTGTGCTTATATGCTGATTTTCAGTGTTATATGATTGCTTTTTTACATCCAGTAATCAGAATTTCAGAATCAGTGCTTGAGAAAAAGTTTATGGTATACCTTATTTTCAATTTAATGTTAGTTATATATTATGTATTTCCTAAAAAGATTTAAACTAAGATAGTTAAGTAGCAGAGCAGAAGCATATAATCTGTGTTCATCAAAGTAACTGGATGGACCCAACTTCAGCAAGCAAGGCTAAGTATTTTTCTGATTATGTAAGAATTAGCTCTGTGCCCTATGTGTTGAACTGGCTGATCCTACCTGATGTTCACATATTATTATGTTTATTGTAAGTGTATAGTTAACAGACTGATGTATAAAGTTTCTGGTATTATGATGGCTTTATACATGCAAGTTCATTATTTTAAGCATAGAATTCACCCTTCTATAATCTATTTCACTACATATTTATAGAGGCAAATTACTCTTTTATTCCTATCTACAAATGTGTTTTCATGAAGTTTCTAATTGACCAGGTCATTAAACAAAAAGTTTATAAAATATAAACAGTGGGGAAGGTACCTCCCTTGCAAGTGTCCAGCCTTGGTTTGATTTCTGCACTCCATATTAACCCCAGAACCTCAACATGTGTGATCCCTGAATGCCAAGCCAAAAGAAACCTTAGCACTTTTGATTGTAAACTCCAATTCTTTAATCACAAAAGTAGTGATTTGACGGCCAGAAAAGTGATAATAAAAAAAAAAAAATTCGTGGGGCAGGAGCTATGGCTATAGTAGACGAGCATTTGTCTTTCATGCAGACGACCCAGGAGCGATTTCTGAGCTCAGAGACAAGAGTAACTTCTGAGTCCCATTGGGTGTGGTCCCCCAAAAAAAATTCTGGACATTAATATTAAATCTGTAGCCAGAATTTGAAAAAAAAAAAAAAAACTTCCAGGCATCTTAGAATTTGAGAACAATAAGAAACTTCAAGAGGCAGGATTCACAGTGTAACCAATAAGTATTTTCAAGATGCATCTATAGAGACAATTTAATAAAAATTTCTATAGTATGACCCTTCACTGATAATGCAGTCAAATATTTTGTGGTGACCTCCATTTCATTTTTTTCAATCTTATTGACCTAGAACTTTGCACTGTAAAACTGGCACAAGTCCACAACAAAGCAGGAGGAATTTGTTGTTTTACATCCATCCCTCTAGTTTATTTTTTAATAGCTAATTTTGGTTCATTAGTTTTTAAGGGATTCTGTCTTACATCATTGATTTCTGAAATTTTCTTCCCTGTTAAAAAAAGTGCAGGAATCTGCTTCTAATTTTTGCATTAGAGAATAATCTGACTTTAAAAAAAATAGCACCAAGAGCTGACAATAGGCAGGAATTCTTATGAGAAATCAAATAATCTGTTACTGGTTATCTGGTTAAATAAAAATTCATTCATATTCAGGGAAGGAAGATTTTCTGGAAGAAAAATTAAAATTCTCACTGGTGATAATCTGACAGAAAATTTTCTGAAAATATAGAAACTGAGCCTATGAAGTCTTTGACTTTGGCAAGTGGATGCTACAATAGAAAAGTAGAAAAAGCATGAAACTCAGAATTAAACCTGGACTGACTGTGGCAAATAACTTAGCAGAACTTGCAAAAAAAAAAAAAGAACAGTATTGTCTATTCCATGAATACAAGGAAAGACAACAGTAACTAAAATCTAGGTATTTTCCATTGATAAAATATAGAAATTCTTTGTAATAGCTGTGCATTAAAAATAATACAAATCATAGTGCAGTGTTCAATATAAACATTGTTATGTTTTAAACAGAATCAAATTTAGTTTCTCCTTATATCTGCTATAAAAGTCAAGGGACTATCATGAATAGAATTTTGAAATTGATCTGGGATACCAACATCAAATCCCTTCCATTAGCCTTCATTGAAAATTATTATAACTCCTCAAGGAATTCAACCATTCTACAAAAAGAACTGAAACTTCCTGTACTGTTCTTCCAATTCTGCTCCTTTTTATTGTTTTATTTTTGTAATTTTAATTAACTCCTTATTATCCTAAAATAAAAGTATATGATTAGAAAAACAATAGCTAAGAGATTTGGTACATTGAAGTTTTAAAATTTTTTAAGCATATTGAAATTGACCCTATAAAATCTTTCTAAACAATAGATAGAAGTAACTTTTAGATTAAACATTTACAATATAGCTTACATTGGCAGAATTTAGGAACTCATCTAAGGCCCAGTAAGAATAAAATTAAGCCTGAGAAAATTCCTTGATGAGACCAAATAATTCATCACAACACAATTTGTCAGACCCCACACATAAATAAATAGACTAGCTTGTACAGTCAGTTCATCCAACTCATGAAAAGTTCTTTATAATATGATTATAATGAACATTTTGTCCCTAAAGGTAGGATTTTAAGTATGCAATATAGGCAATTACATACTCATAGAGAGTTTATTACATAACCTGTACCTATTTACCATGTGCCCCATTTTTATATAAACTTCAAAGTGGTCAAAATGGCCAAGCTATCTGATCTGACCTAAAGCTAGAGTTTAAAAATAAAACTAATTAGACATAAAAAGATTTCAACTAAAATGAATGCTGTCAACCTATGTAAAATCACCCCACACACTGTATCTCCAGCCCCAGGTAAACGAGCCTGAATCAGAGTCCCACAAGAAATAATCCAGACCAGGCTGATTGTGAAACACATGTAGTCCGGCAGTCTTCTGCCTAGTACCCACTTCTCTGCCTGTCAGAACTACTGTTTTTATTGAGTACAGAGATCAACCCTGGGTGGGGCAGTAAACCCACCCAGGTTTACAAGTAAGGTAATCTTTGTTTTGGGTAAAACCAAGTTGTAAACAAACAGACATAAAAAAAAGCAGGGATAAACTTTGCTTAGGTAAAATCAGGTGTAACCCAACAAACCTACTCCACAAACATTCTTGTTTTAACTAAACCAGATTCCCACAAAGTAGTTAGAGGATGTCTCTGTGCCAAGGTAGTTTAAAGTAGTTGATATTATTACTGAAATAGAAAAGATCTTTGAAATTTTTTCCTGCATAGATTTGTATTTGTTACTCCAAAAATCCCAAACTACAGGGCACCTGTGCAGCTGTAGGACACCTATATGTCATTTCTTCACATGCTCAAAGTCCTCTTGGAAATCTTCATATTTTAACCTACTTGCACAAAAATAAAAACAAATTAAATTTAGTATCTATGCATATCTGCTTTACTTCCAAACATCCAAATCTCTTCCAGACAACTGCCTATTTCTAATACCAGGTTTGAATGCTGTATGGAGATCAACAGTGATCCAAAACTTACCAATAGCAAAGACAAATGGAAAAGAAAAGAACACAGAGATTTCAACAGTGATAAAGAAAAACCTAAGAATAGTCTCCAGTGTTATCAGATCTCTGTAGTCTGCCTGGAGAAGTTTTTAGAATGATATAAATGCTTAATAACTTAAACAGAGATCCAATAATCGTCAATAAAGCTTGATGGAGGGAGGTAAGAATGATAAGAATTAGACCCAATAAGAGTAAAGTAACTTAAAAAAAATGTATTGAGGGGCCAGAGACACAGCATAGAGGTAGGGTGTTTGCCTTGCATACAGAAGGACGGTAGTTTGAAACTATGCATCCTATATAGTCCACCGAGCCTGCCAGGAGTGATTTCTGAGTGTAGAGCCAGGAATAACCCCTGAGTGCTGCCAAGTGTGACCCCAAAACAAAGCAAAACAAAACAAACAAAAAAAGCTGTATTGAGTCTTTGAAGCAGTATGAATAAAAGGTGAACAGCAAATTTGTATAATCAAATAAGTAAAAAAAAAATCTCCAGTGATAAAAAAAGAGGATATAGAAAAACAAAAAAGGGGGGTAGGATATAAGAGATATTATTGACTAAAGCCAAAAATCAAAACTAAAACCAAAACAAACAACTTCAGAGTCATAGAAATTTTAGAAGGGACCAGGAGATATTACACTGGCAAAACTGCCTGCATGATTCAATCCTCAGCATCTCTTTTGTTACTCTAAACACTTCAGGAGGAATCTCTGAGTATAGAGCCAGGAATAAATTCTGAGCACCTCTGGGTATGTACCTCACATCTCCATGAGAAGAAATAGGGAGAGCAGAAGAAAGAATATTTAAATAAATCTTTTCCTCATTCTTTTTTTTTTTTTTTTGATTTTTATTGTGGCCAAAGTGCATTACAAATCTTTCACTTTATCATTTATGGTACATAGTGACAATGAATGAGGGGCATTCCCACCACCAGTGCTGTCCTCCCTCCACCCCTGTCCCCAGTATGCATCCCATATCTCCCTCCTTTACCCCCCAGAATACTAGTGCAACTGGTCTCCACTTTGCAGCTTGTTTTGAGCATCTATTCCACCATCATTGAGATAAAAAGGATAAGAAAAAATGGAGAAAAATTTTGGTGACAACTACCAAAAAAAGAAAGGAGAAAAAAAGAAAAGAAAAATGGAAGAAAAATGAAAAAATGGACCTGGCAAATAAAATAGAAATAAAAATAAATCTCTAAATAATAACCACAAGAGTGAAAAAGAAAGAGAATAGTGGAAGAAAAAAGGGAGGAAAAAATAAAGTCAAAAACTAACAAATCAAAACAAAACAAGAAAAAGTATGGGTGCTGAAGTGGTAGGGTTTGGTGTTTCCCTCCATTTTTTTTTTTTTTTTGCATAGGCACAGCAAATGGTGGGGATAAAAGGGAATTCCCATGGTCTAAGAGATTCAAAATTTCTCCATCCTTGAAACATATCATCATGGGATCAACCTCTGGCTCCATATATACTCATTACCCCATCTCAAAGGCTTTTTTGTGATGCCAGGAAAGTTTCCTCTCGGTTGTGTGTGAAAAAATCAGGTCACTGTAGGTAGCGATCTTGGTATTTGCGTGGGTTATAGGTCAGGGTCTAAGGATAGAGTCTCTAGATTAATGAGGTTCCTATCCATCGTTGTTGTGTTCAGTCTTAGTATCACTTGCTCCCTGTTTTTGTTTAGTTTCTAAGCCGAAGCCTAGGATATTATGGATCCCAAGGTTGTGTTCAGTCTCTGTTGTCCAAGTTGGAGCTCTGCAATAAGACATCTTGTAGTTGTTGTTCTAGTTGTCTTTTATGAGTCCTGGGCTACAGCCTAGAGTAGGGTTTTCTGTATTAGTCCCAAAGTTCAGTCACAGTTGTCCAAGTCAGATTTCTGTTGATGGTGTTCTTATTTTTCACAGTTCAAAGGATGATATAGCTTCTGATTTCCATTTAGTGTTAGGTGATATTATAGGACTTCCTGGTCTTAGGTCAGGTTTTCCTTTCCTCATTGTTATATCCAAACTGGCACAAGTTGGTGCCAGAGCAGTGTTATAAATCTCCCAATGGAGCTTAGTTCCTGGCGGTGTTGCCCGGAGCTGTATCATTTCTACGTCCGGGATCTGGGGTTTGGGATTGGACTAACACTATCCAATCTCCTGGGGATTGGTTGTATCCACATGACACATGTTCAGGATGGGAGGCACCCTTCTGCTATAACAAGTGAGTTCTTATCCCTAGAAGATAAGATCTTGTTTCTGTGTCTATGGTTTCCCCCCTTTTTTACTGTGCCCATACAAAAACGTATGGTGTCATACTGTGCTGCTGGTGCTGTTCTGGGTAAGGATGACAGGCTGTACACACAGTCTCTGTCATCTGGTTTTGTTCTGAGCTTTTATCCCAGTCAAGGCTTTTTGTACTGAACAGCACCAAAAATGGAAAGGATAAAAAAAAGTATATATTAAAATAGAACAAATAAATAAAACTGAGTTAAAAAAGAAAAGGTATTCTAATAAAACAAGTGGTGGAGGAGGCTACCTATATATTTAGGAATACACATCTTAAGAAGCATTGTTATACAGGTAGTGAGCTTCCATAGGCAATATAAGACTCTGAATTAGGTCTTTTGCTGTATTCTTGTGGGGAGTAAAAGCCAAGGTACATTTCAATTCACAGGCCTTGAAATTGGGTTTGAGATATGCTTTGCTGCATTACGAGACCATATGGTGTCTTTGAACTGGGAGTTTTACTGAAGTTGATTCCTGTATCGTGCAACAGTCCACGATTTGGTGGGGGTGAGAGAGGCCATACAGCATGAGTCAGCAGGTTAACTGGTTGTATTTCTTTGCTGAGGCATGAGAACGAGGAGGAGAGGATGTCTTTTATTGAAGAACTTGAAGGTAGTCTGTTGGGGCAGGAGGTCTTGGTGCCTACCTAGTTAGGAACTGAGGGTAAAGAGGTTAAATTACAGGAAGAAAACGGATCAGGATTGGGAGATGAGGGGATAGAAGAGGCACAGGAGTAGGGGAGAGGCAATATATGACAGGGGCTATATACAATATATATACATATATATATATATATATGAATTGTTTATGATCTCGGCTTGGAATCAGTAAAGAACATTTTAAGATAATGCTTTAAAAGAATATTTGTTGAGCGGGCGCATTTGCGCCCACACGGTTATGAAAGTAAGAAAAGACACCACTGCAAGAGGGTCCAGAGTGAATACGGGAGGAGCTTCCCTCCTCCCCCCTCCCCCCAGAGCCCAGTTGCCAAACTTGGTCCTAAAGACCAGTTTAGCATGGGGGGGATCTCGGCCTCCTGGACTATGTGGTCAGTCCAGAAGGCCATTGGCCAGCTGTCTGCCCAGATTCCCAGCCATACCCATAGTAGAGGAGCAAGAATCCTGGCATGTGGGATGGTCTGGTCTTTTCCTCATTCTGAAGAACGTGATGGGAACACTGATCTACAGTACTCATAGAGTAACAACTAGTGTATACCTAAACAAAAATAAACAAGACATCATTGAATAAAAATGACCAACACCAAGTTAGATTTTTCACAACCTAAAATGGAAGGGAAATTTCACATACAAAGATAAAATTAGACTTACAGTAGATTTTTCTAATGAAACTCTACAAACAAGTAAAGAATGAATAATATATATATATATATGTATATATATATATGAAGTCTTGAATGAAAAGAAAATCCAAAGAAGACTTCTCTACCCAGAATATGTGTCATTCTAAGTGGAAGAAGAGATTTAAAACATTCTCAAACAATTATCAAACACATATATGGAATAGAATTAATCTCTGACTGTGACCCAAAACCTCCCTCTTCACTTCTTCTCAAAAGAGAAAATCTAAAGTCTTAAATGAGAATCTGGAAAACCTATGCCTTAGAGAATTACTTAAGACCCTTTACCTACCAAAAATGAATATACATTCTTTTCCAATCACAGGTGATATTTTCCAGTACAGATCACGTGATGGGCCACAACTTGAAAATCCACAAACACAGAAATTATACTAAGTACCTTCTAAGGTTACAAAGCCACCATGTTAGATACTAATCATTTAAAGAAAAGAAAGTAGGAAAAAGATTAAATATTTGGAAATATCAATTTTATAGAAGTCACTTAAGAGGTGAGGTACAGTAAAAAGTTCTAAGCCACTGATAAAAGAAATAGTAAAATGCAAGAGGAAATTTAAAAAGTTACATATTCTTCTATTAGATAAGAAGGTAAATAAAAAGGTAAATTAAAATATTCCTTAAAACAAAAGAGTATAAAGAAAATATTCTGCTCTTCAAGTGAATCTGATAATAAATTCTGATGAATGGCTGATGTTATGAAATAAACTCTGATATTAACATAAAAGTATAACAATAGGAGTGAAAAAGAAAATGGCTCCCATAGGGTACTGATAGGAAAGTTTGTTTGCAGGGCTAACAGCCACACAGTTTTCCCAGATAAGTGAAATCATGAGAGTCAATAACCACCTGAAATCCAAATCATGAGATGAAGGTTCCTGGTACAATACAAATAAATGGGAATTCTACCCTACTTAAAATATGTATTCAACCATCACAAGAATTTGAGATATCTAATCCAGTCTCTTACATTACTTCCTAGAAAGACTCATTACTTTTTGGTGAAAAGCAATGCATACTATCTTGAGAATTTTTCTGTTTTAATTGTAAGTAGAGCCAGTTCTAAACATCATTCAGAAAAAAAAATATGTATACAGGAAAGCACCTGGAAAATTGTGTCAATTATTCTTCCAATGGCTTCTATTTATTTTCTACTGGGTTTTTGGAATTTCACTGGTATCCAAAGATACAGATTAGAAGGAATATTGATAAACGACACAGCGATATTCAGCAATTTGTTAAAAGTTACTCCTTGTGCCACAAAAATACCCATACATAGTCAGATAGTTCTTAAATGCAGAGTTGAAATATATTTTAGAACTTACGGAAATTTATTTTTCTTACTCAACTATAGGCTATGTTATAAAACTTGATATAGAAAACCCTGGATAGGTTCTTATAAATCAAAATAAATATAAAAATTTTATTCCTGGTGAATCATTTATTACAATAATTATCAAAGTTGTGAAAATCTATGAACGCAATAACTCCAGTCACAATTATTCCAACTTTCCACATTAGTTATACTGAAGTACATAAGTTTTCAAGATGAGTACTGGATTATCAGTGAACAATATCAGATAAAGACAAATTTTGAGCATACTTCAAAAGAGTGGAGTCTTAACACATAACATGTTTTTATTGATTTGAAGTGTGTGCTTTTATCTATATATACTTTGCTGTCATTGTAAAAGAACATATGCTTTCATTTTTTAGCCTCAAGATTATCTCTGTTCTTGTTCTTAGACACAGTTCAGATGGGAAGGAGCTGATCATTTTGTAGTCCAAAGAACTGCCTACGGGTCAACACCATTGAAAGTATAATATTATTGCTTTTGAGTGTAAGAGGAAGCAGATATTATTTGAGAGGATGAGAGTTAAATTCAAGAGCAGAGACAAACTTACTGTCTCTAATATTCCTATGAATCTAATTATTTAGAATACAAAGGACCCTGCAATCTGATAGCATGTTTAGATTTTGTATAATTTGATAAGCTAATATAGAGCCCATGAATGCATAAAAATTCCCAACAAAAACTAAAGTCTGTAGCACTTACATATAAGCTAATTCAATTAAAACATAGAACTTGTTATTTATATAATAAACTTATTTCTTGTTTTAAATTGTTTTTATTGAAACCAATGTGATTTACAAGTTTTCACAGTTGTTTTTCAAGCACATACTGACAGTAAATTAGGGCCATTCCCACCACCAATGTTGACCTCCCTTCACCATATTACCCAGCATGCATTTATACCTCCACTCTGAGCCTCCTAACTGCTAGTGTAACAAGTTCATCTTGTATACAGCTTATTACAGTTGGGGTCTCTTGATTTTGTTGTCATTGCTTTTTGTTTAGGTATTAGTAAACTTATTGATATTTATTAAACCTCATTTTGGGGGAGCCACATCTGGGTACACTCATGGTGTACTCCTGGCTCTATGGTAAGAGATCACTCCTAGAAGTGCTCAAAAGATCATATTGGATGCCACAGAATAAATCTGTGTTGATTGCATGCCAGGCAAGATTTGTACTTTATCTCTGGACTGTATCTCATTATTAATAATTCATTTTATTATAGTTTGGAAATATATTTGCAATAGCATTAACATTTACAATATTGATATACAAAGTTACTTACTTAACCACCAATGAGTCCCAAGACTTCCACCTCTGTCTTTTAGTAATAGTGACCTGATTGGGGAGTCAATATATAAATCCACAGTTTATTGGACAGTATTTTATGCAACAGGGGACCAAAAGCATATCTATTGTGTGTCTATTACAGCTACTCAGAAATGTATTTGTTGGTGCTAGAGCAATAACACAACCGTAGGGTGTTTGCACACACTGCAGACCCCTGACAGACCAGTTTGATTCCCGCCAGCCAATATGGTGCTCCCAACCTGCCAGGGGGTATTTTCTGAATGCAGAATCAGGAATAACTCTTTTATTTTCCTCTTTTTTTTCAGGCCACACCCTTTTGATGCTCAGGAGTTTCTCCTGGCTCAGGGCTTAGAAATTACCCCTGGCTTGGGGGGCGGACCATATGGGATGCCGGGGGATCAAACCACAGTTCTTTCCTTGGCTAGCGCTTGCAAGACACCTTACCTCTAGTGCCACCTCGCCAGCCCCAGGAATAACTCTTGAGTGCCTCTCACATGCCCCTCCAAAAAAAAAAACCGATGGATATATATCTACAGATGATTGGAGCTAATGTACAGGAAGTCTTTTTGACCCTTAAGAACCAGCAAGTCTATAGCGGATCAGAATGATAAAGAAAAGTGGTGCTATGTTTTTTAATGTAATGTAGCAAAGATATAAGTACATACTCATGAGACAAAAATGTGGTCTGATAAAAGATGCACATATTAGTTCATATCAAAAGCTGTCTACAAAGTCTAGGATGCTCTTGTTTCAACTTAATCAAAGTCCACCTTCTGAGAAGAAAAGGAGTGGTTACATACAATTCCCAAAGATTCCATTGCTAGTTTATTGCACAATTCTAACCTCTCTTGCATTAAAATGAATTCTAATTAAAGAATAAAATCTTCTCCACAGTTTGCAGATGACTAGACGTTGGTTTCTTATAATATAAAATTTGCTGTCATTTGTTTTGTTTTATTTTATTATTTTTTAAATTTTTTCTTAACATTTTGATTTGAGGGTTATTCTTTTAATTTCCCCCAGAATCTTAAATCCTTTCTGATGTTATGAATTCTTTAGAGGAAAACATATGAATTTGAGAGAAAATTAAAAAAAAAAGTTCAAAAGTCCTTGCCTCTGGGATTGAAGGTGGTGCTGGTAATGAAATGAATAGTATGGTTTTCTGTGCTATTCATGGAAGTACATATCCCACTCCCCAAACTGTCATGCATAATTTGAGACAAATGGGTTATCTGCCTTTTTTGATTTAAACACAAAGCAGAACTGGCAGAGAAAAAAATTACAGGTCACCTGTAAGTTATTGAGTGGTGGTTCAATCTCTTAGAGTCAGGATAAGGGTAATTAGCTGGGAAATACACATTTTAATTTGCCTGAAGAAAAACAAATGTAAAAAATTATATGCCTTGTGTATTTGTATGTGAGTATATGCCTGGATATTTCTCTGTGTATTTATTTACATTTTAAGCATGACTCCAGCTTTTATCTGCCAAAGTTCTTCTTTTCCTCTCATTTTGAGAAAAAAAATGTAGGTGCAACTGCCAATACTGCAATATTTATTTAATGGGCAGCATTGGGTGGCACATTATTTTTTCTTTTACCTGCTGAATATCTCTTATTTCTTGCCAGGCATGCTTTCAGCATTACATTCATTGAACTTTGCAGAACAAGTCATCTGTATAGTGATTTTCCATGCCTCTTAATTTTCAGCTCCCAGTAATTTGCTCAACAAATAGCAGAAAGTCCAATTATTTGTGGCTATCACTAAGTTTTCTCTACTTCTAAGTACAGCATTCCACATTCTAAATATAGCACTCATCAATGGATAACAAAATTTAACTATGTTGTGCAATTTTCAAACATTTGTTATCTTATTGCCATCTACAAGTAATTTATACTTTGATCTTTCACTTTTCTTGCACATTTTTTCCATTGGTGTTTTAACAACAAATAATTTTGTATGCATTATTTTATTCCAAGGGTGTGAACAATGACTGAAATACTAATACACCAGATTAGATCAGGGGTCTCAAACTCACGGCCCTTGGGCCGTTTGCAGCCCTCCATATAACATTTTGTGGCCTGCGGCCGGTCTTCAAATATCACAGTATTCATGATTATTTGCTTACCAAATAATTGCAATAAAAATCGCGTTAGTAAGAAAAAAAATTGCATTAAGCATTAGCATACCCCGAGCAGTTCCGTTCAGGGTATGCAAATGTTCTTTGGATTTTTTTCTTATTAATGCGATTTTTTATTGCAAATATTCGATAAGCGAATAATCGCGAATACTTTGCGCCTAGTGCAGACGTCATTTCCGCTGCTCCTGCCTGCTGTCCCTTTCTTTTTGTGAATTCCCTTATGCGGCCCTGCCTCAACCCGACTTTGATTCCTGCGGCCCCCAGGTAAATTGAGTTTGAGACCCCTGGATTAGACACTTGACTTGCATGAGTCCATGTGGGGCTCGATACCCAGTACCCCGTAAGGATTCCTTAGCCTTCTATGAGTGATAGGTGAATGCAGAGCCAGGAGTAAATCCTAAAATCACTACTTTATTCAGTTGAAAGAAATTCGGAAAGAAAGTAATATGGAAAGAGTGATAAGGAAAAGGAAAGAAAGGGAAGGGAAGGGGAAGTAAAGAAGGAAAGGGAAGGGGAGGGGAGGAGAGGGAAGGGAAGGGAAGGGAAGGGAGGGAAGGGAAGGGAAGGAAAGGGCAGGGGAGAGGAGGGAAGGGAAGGGAAGGGA
>PVKC010003445.1:27277-39151 GCA_004027635.1 Crocidura indochinensis | reverse complement strand
ATATCAGCAATGGGACTTATGTGAGTTCTGTTTATGGGTGATAATCTTTCCATTGTAACTTTATTTGTCCTCTTTCTTTGCATCTTTGTTCTCATAATTAAAAATAAAAAATTAAAAAAATATATCAGCTCAGTTACTGCTATTTCCATATTCCTATACAGTCACTTTGTAAACTTTGTACTCATACCCTTGGAATCATGGTGTGTGTTTTTGTATGTATGCCATCTGTTTTCTATTAGGATCAAATTACTGCCATCTTCATTAAACAATAGATGATACATAGTCATTATAAAGAAATCAGAAGAGATTATTATACTCTCTCTATACATGTACAAATACTTCCCGTGCTGCTGTTATATCCTTGATGAGTCTCAAATCGGGTCCTGTGTCTCAAAATAGACATTAAAAAAAAAGATAAGTAATTGGAGATAGCAGCCATATAAATAAGAAAACGGATCTATTGATCCATTGCAGCCCTTCATTAACAGCAGTGAAAACCACACTGTCAAAAGAAAAGAGAAATAGAGAGAGAAGTAAGATGCCTGTCCCAGAAGCAGGGTGGGGAGGGTAAGTTGAAGAGAAGAGGACCTCAGGGAGGGTGAGAGGGAAACTGTTGACATTGGTGGCAAGAAATGTTTTCTGGGGGCCGGGCAGTGACGCTGGAGGTAAGGTGTCTGCACTAACCTAGGACGGACCTCGGTTCGATCCCCCGGTTCCCCATATGGTCCCCATGCCTGCCAGGAGCGACTTCTGAGTGAATAGCCAGGAGTAACCCCTGAGCATCACTGGGTGTGACCCAAAAACCAAAAAAAAAATGTTTCCTGGTGAAAGTTATTGTACTTTGTATGACTGTAACTCAATCATTAACAAGTTATCTGTGAGGGGGAAATTGTATTCTAAACAAATTTGTAACCATGGTGTTTAAATTAAAAATAATTAAATAAAAATACTGGTCCAGAAATCACTTTCCATTGCTGCTAGAACATCATTTCTCAACCTTTTTTTCTAACGATAGCCCATTTCTGACCTCGTTTTCTTTTTGTGCCCTCTTTGTCCTACTGGTTTCCTCCTGGTGCTATAGCCCCCAATATGAAATTTTTTCCATCACTGGTCCTTATGGCCTGTGGTTGAGAAACAATATACTAAATATATACATGGTCCATGTGTTGAGAATAGCTTAATTCTTCTAACCTCCCTTCATCTAAAATTAGAGTACAGTATTATAGCACAACTGTAGTATATCAAAATTGCACTGTGATTTCTGTGTATTTATTTTTTGTATTATTCCTGAGAAATTCAAGGTAAAGACTTTTCTAGTCATCTTTATATCTTAACCATCTTGCTTAATGCCTGTCATATAACCCACATATAATAGATAATCTGCTGAATGAAGAAAGAAATGTTTGAATGAATTAATGCGAATGGGACCAATGCATTCCATATCAAGGCTCTAAATAGAGGGTCCTCTCACCTTCTTACTGCCATCTGGCTCAAAATTCAGCATCAAGTTCAAATATGACCTTGGTATCATGGTAAAAAAAGATCTTTCTCATCTGAATTACTTCCATCTGCCTGGCTACAGCCAACATACGGTCTTGAGGCTGAGATGAACCTTCATTTGTTAAAAGAGGGAGGGGGAGCAGATGGTAAATTAAGGAATTAAATCTCATTAATTCATAGAGGGGACTTCCTCCTGGATATAATTAGGAAAAAAGGAAGAAAGAGCTAAAGGAGGAGTGTTTGAGAAATAAAGTAAGCAGATGCAAGAGGTATATGAAAAGGTATAAACCCTCGGGGATCTTGCCATCAGAAAGGATAATGATATCTTCATGATAACCTGGTTCCTCAAAACAAACATTTCTTCGTTTAGAATTTCAACGGCATCTCACAAAAATTATGGAGAAATAGAGCAGATTCTTCTATTTTTCTACTTAGTGGATGAATAAAACAGGTTTCAGAGGTGTGCCTTACACCAAATAATCTGACTAGAAAGTGGTAAAAGAGCATGTTACAAAAACACACTGGCCACTTGGTTCCCTCTTCATCCCATGATGATGAATGACTGGAATTATTTGCAGACCAATTCTTTGTTTGTTTTTTGGTTTTGGGGCCACACCTGGCAGTGCTCAGGAGTTACTCCTGGCTATCTGCTCAGAAATAGCTCCTGGCAGGCACAGGGGACCATATGGGATGTCGGGATTCCAACCAACCACCTTAGGTCCTGGATGGGCTGATTGCAAGGCAAATGCCACTGTACTATCTCTCTGGCTCTTGCAGACCAATTCTAAAGTTCAAGTGAGGATCCAAATATTCAGTTTACACACACTTTCCTTCAGTGCCTATTACCAAAGACTTTTTATCTTCCTCCCCTGACTGTCATGTGGAACATAATAATACATAGCAATTTCCTTTCATACATCCTCACAAAAACAATGTGATCTATTTCAATCCAGGAGGATTAACATGAACTCTTCCTCTAAAACTGATGAATGTAATTCCATTTCTTCCACTGTTCCCAAACACAAAAGAAATTTATGAGTATTTGCAATTATGTGGGAATTGAGAATTTAGCAAAGTACTTTTATCTTATAAAAATCATTTGTATGAGACATCAACTTTAAGCATAGTGACAAGAATGGCTTTCTCTTTAGATAGATAGGACTACCAGAAAAAAAGTATCATACAAAGAGATATCACAGATTTTAAGACAGTTTCTTTAAACATTCCTACACAAATATTATACATTGCATGGTTTCCCTTAATGCCAGAAGTGTTCACAGAACACTACTAAATTGTGTTCCGAATTCTGTTCCCACCTTCAAAAGAAGCAAATTTTGAGGACAGAAAAAATACTCAAAAGACTAATTGATTACATGCTTTGTGTCTGGGAGGCACAGCTTCAATCCCTAGGACTGTCTGGTTCCCTGAGTATTACTGGGAATAATCTGAGCACAGAGTCAGAAGTATCTTCGAATCATTCTTAGGTGCATTTCACCTCTTAAAAATAAAAATATAAATTGCTTGTAAATGGGTTCTTTGCATTAAAGTAAACTTGGCCCTTGAAACATTTTCTGCGTCATTAAAAGTATACAATTGACCAAATTCAGAAATAGGTGGGAAGGAATAAGTAAAATGTTCTGCTTAACCAGCATCAATTCTTATAACTATCCAGTTCTAAATATTTCCCCACTTTTAATTTGTTCAGCCAAGATTTCTATTGGATTGATGCCCAGAAATGCTTCATTAATTCATGCAACTACCTTTGTTGGAGTGCTCTAGGCTTCATTACTCATGAATCCTACAGTGCACAAATATACTTCTAGAAATAGTATCATCTATATTACTTATGACCTTAAAGAATCTTTATAAATTATATAACTATAGAAAAGTAGAGAGTATTTAAATGTATTGCTATTTAAGTCATTTTAACTTTACTAGACATTGTCTTTTTTTTGCGTATACAATGCTGCTAAACTGATTTTAATGAAATGGGTTCTGTGGTTTGATCCAAATAAGATTTTTTGATAATTATTTGTCTTTAAATGTGTAATAGATACTTTCTGATAAGTATTTTAATTTGTTCAAACTAATACCCAATTGTGAATTCCTAGAGTTATTATATCTATGATGGAGGCTTCTAGACAATGGTTTATTTCTAGTATTATAACCATTCCAGACGTCAAAATAGACATGATAAAAATTGTACTTGAGCTTTACAAAAATCCAGCCATTTAACATAAAACCAGTCCTGCTTTTGGTGCAGCAGAAAAGCAGTAACTTAATTATTTGGAGGAAAAATACTGGTTAGGCAACACCCAACTGTGTTCAGGGGTTACTCCTGAGTCTGCACTCAGGGATCACTTCTGAGCTGCCTAGAGAACATTGTATGGTGCCAAAGATAAGAACCTGGGTTAGTCACCTACAAAGCATATCCTTTAACCCTGTACAATGCCTCCATTCACTTAGTTATTGAATTAGTTATCTCATTCTAAAACCCTGTTAGTACCTCTATGGGGGAATCAAAAGATCTTTTTCGGTAACATTACCATTGGGTGTCAAATATTAAAATGAGCACTATTTCTAACCAAAGTTTCCAGGAAATCTTTTAAGAAACATTCTTAGTTCATAGTAGCAGTTTTAATGAAGAAAGCAATACACATAAAAAATAATAAAAATGTGATCTTCTGCACAATTTTCAAAGGATACAGAAGCACAATATATTATGATGTTCCTTTCTGAAGGTAGTGTGGGACACATAAAAACAATTATTATCTATTAAACTAAAGCAAAACTCTCTTCTTTTAGAATAAAAATGAGACCCAGGTGTATGGCACTGATGCTACTGCTGATATTGCCTGTCTTCTATATATTATAAATAGGAATAATTGTTACAGGCACATACAGCTAACTGGTAGCCTGCAAGAAAATAATGTCAGCAGCATTATCAATTTGAATAGAATTGTTTTTCTTAAGGAATGTTGGGAGTAGAATATAAACGTTTGATAAATATGCATTTCACTTGGAAAATGTCACCAAGTTCCAAGATAAGGAAAACTCCAGGTCCTTTGAACTTTAGGATGTAACATTATTCTACCTTTCCTCTTTGCATTTTTCTTTTTTTTTTCTTTTATTTGGGGGTGTTTTTTCGGCCACACCCGTTTGATGCTCAGGAGTTACTCCTGGCTAGACACTCAGAAATTGCTCCTGGCTTGGGGGACCATATGGGACGCCCCGGGATCGAACTGTGGTTCTTTCTTGGCTAGCGCTTGCAAGGAAGACACTTTACCTCCAGCGCCACCTCACCTCTGGCTTTTTTCTATAAAATTAAGAAGGAGGCCTTATGGGAGCCAGGGGCCAGGTGGTCTCACATATATTGATGGAGATAAGAAAACGGGAAGAACTAAATATCCATGCAAAAATCAGCAACAAAGGAATCAAGAGAACCAAGCTTTAACAATATAAACTTAAAATGGGCCTGTGATACTGGCAGACCTGGGAGCAAAGTGTGAGGAATAGGATGAATTCCAGGAACACTGGTGAAGGGAGATTGACACTGGTGGTGGGATTGGTCCTGATTCATTGTATGTCTGAAATCCAGCTATGAAGAACTTTTAAATCACAATGATCTCAATAAAATAAAATAAAAATTGTTAAAAGTTTTAACAGGAGAAACTAGAAAGAGCCTTTAAGGGATAAGCCATGTTCTTTGCATTCACTTGACCCTGTTCTTTCCCCCAGAATGCATGATGCCTGAAGCATCAGCAAAAGTAGTTTGGGAATCCCCTTCCTTACTCAGGCATACAAAGGTCATTTCTGACATCATAGGGCTTTGACTTCAACCCCACAACAGGTGAGAAAACAAAACCTGAAAACTGCAAATTATGGGCTAAGGAAACAGTGAAAAAAAAACTGAAGTACATACTATATACACAGCACCACATGGTGCCCTGTGCACCACTGGGAGTTATTCCCAAGTACTAAGACAGAAGTACTTCCTGAGTACTGCCAGGTATGGCCCAAAAAGGAAAAAAAAACACAATAAAAAGAAGGAAAGAATTAAATCATTTATCTGCAATTAATTAGTTTCATGTAAATTGAGTTGCCATAATTTAAACTGAGATCCAGCAATGACTCTTAGTAAAACACATGTCATTTATCTAATAAAATCATAGTAATAAATTATTAAACTTAAACCATCATTGTTTCATCTCATATTACAGAAGAAAGCATTATCAAAAATAAAGATAACTCTTATTTCTTTTGATAAAGATTTATTTGTCACTGTACATTTTAGAAATAAGGTATCATCATTTGTAATGTTTGTAAATATAGATATTTTCAAAATATTTAGGAATGTCCTAACAATAAAGACTGTCATTTTGCATAGGTTACATGTTTATGCTCATGGGAGTAGCATCATAAAACAAACATATCTTCCATGTCCACCTTCTGTTAGAAATTGAAAAAACTCTTTTCTGTTTCCCTAAGCACCTGTGTTGAGTTAGGTAGCTGTGGTGTTTGGACTGTTTCAGCAGTAATTAATCTCCAGGCTAATTATGAGCTCTGTTGTCATTTTGCTAGATGTAATTAAACTGCATAGCTGGAGAAAGTTTGGAAACTACGGTTTCCAAGAAAACTCTTCCCTGTAACTTGGCAAGGAGCTCTAGAGTGACAACATAATCAACCAATTAAATATAAGCTGGAAGCCTGATGTCCTTCAGGATGAGTTTATATGAAGAAGACAAATGTATGTTCACAAGAACCACCTGCTGTTTTACTGCTGTTTTTTTTGGAAAGAGCTTGGAATATAATCTAGAGATTTTCTCTCATTAATCCTTTTGATAGCTTTATTAAACAGGAAGTGGGACAAACATTTTAGTCCCTTTTAAACAGATGAGAGGATTAGCCTCATGAAGGTCAACTAATGTATTAAAGGGCATACTGGCCTTGAGTCAGAGGAGATTTTAATAATGTATTTCCTTACAAAATTCAATACTTATCAACATAGATTCCTATAGCAAACTTTAGTAGTGACAAGATTATTCTACCATGAAGATATGAATATGTCCTTTGGTAAGTATATTTTTTGTCTTTTTGAAAAATGCTTTATATTTTAAGTATAGGATAAGGAGATAGAGACCACATGTAAGGTGAGGTAGGATGGTGTTGTTGAATCCTATTGGTTGCAATTTTGCTCATAATGATCACTTTGAAGAAATGAGTAAGAAGGTACACCTGGTACATATGTCCATATGTTTAAAAAATAATATTCATTAAATGTTCATAATTGTAACAATAATCCATGCAATCTCTTTGGTAGATAGTAGCAAATTTACTATCCCTGTTAGGTAGAAAGACACTCTGTAGTTTTCAATTTGAAATAGTTTTAATGATTTCCTAGAACTCTGAGCTGATACTTTACTTAATGCATAGGATGTCTCACTAGTTAGAATTTCTTAAAGTTTAAAGCACAGAAAAATTACTGATGTTTCAAAGTTTCCACAACTGCATGTAGATGTGGACATGTGCTTATCTAGAGGTAGGAATGCAGAATCATTATAAACTAATATACATAATTTTAACTATGTATTTGTCTTGGATTTAATTATAGAAAAGATATTGCATGATTACTAGTAGGGAAATATCCTTTAAAATAAATTTATCTTCATAAAACTGTTACATGAATAAAAATTTATTTTCAAATAATAAGTAGGATAGTATCCAGGTTAAACAAAAGTTATTAAGATGGTACCTGAATGACTGAAATTTAAAGTCTTATATCTTCAACAATAATTTTTAAGTGGATAAGATAAAAATGCTAACATCTTGTAAAATCAAAACTAAGTATGTCCTTACTAATTCATTATAGAAAAAATAATGAAAACCATATCAATTTCTACCTGGTGTACTCTAATGTTACTGCCTAATAGTTTGACTAACAAAGTTAATGCCTATAACAACTAAATACTATGGTTCTCTCGGCATATAAAATAACAAATATCCATAATTAAATATATTCTTTTGCATGGGGAAGGGGGAACACCTGGATATATTTATAGCTTATTCCTGACTCTGTCTCAAAGATTACTCCTGGCAGAAATTTAGGGACTATATATAACTCCAGGGATCACACCTGGCTCAGCTGCATACCAGGTAAGTTCCTAACCGACTTTACTATTTCTCTGACCCTACATCTATTTTTAACCATGAACAAAGCTGTTCATAGGGAAAGATGTACATTTTATATTTTGGATTTGCTTTAGAAAGTAAGGAAATCACAATGATAACTAAAAATTTAATAAACTACAAATAAAATTAAAGCTTAGCACTAATAAAAATAAAGGCAAATAAAAGATAATATGCAGGGACATAAATGGGAAATAATGAGATAAAGAAAAATAAGGAAATAGGGAGACTGCAGAAAATAACCCATATTTGCTGACTGCCTGGCATACACAATAACAAATAAATCTCAAATACTTTGTATTAAGATGAAATAATACAAACTCAAATATTGCCTACTCTTTGATAACATTTGTTTGTCATCCTTGCACAGGGGCCATGCTAATCTTCTCTGTATCATTTCAATTTTAGTATA
Organism: Crocidura indochinensis; assembly: GCA_004027635.1. Classification (NCBI taxonomy): domain Eukaryota; kingdom Metazoa; phylum Chordata; class Mammalia; order Eulipotyphla; family Soricidae; genus Crocidura; species Crocidura indochinensis. Next base: position 31,053 of record PVKC010003445.1, on the reverse strand, counting down.
TTTAGTATATATGTGCTGCCAAAGTGAACACATACTCTTTGATAACATTTATATGATTATCTAAATAAAGAGAAACTGTGGAGACCAAAATCTACTTGGAAATGAGATTGTCATGTGAGCAGTAGAAGAAAAGAATTCAGAATGGCAGAAATATTCTCTAACTTCTTTATAATGGTGGTGTATGACTGTAAATTATTATATTTATTTTCTCAAGCTACTAAATGCCTCTTATTTTCTGGCAATCATAGCATTTATAAAATTAAATAGATACTGATGATCCTTTTCCATATCACAATATGAATAACTTATATTAAGTTTTCAGGACTGTTTACTAAACAAAACTAACCTCTTCTCAAATGGCAACTTTAACTATTTATCTTGATGACTTCTTAATTCATACATCATATTTGTCATAATTTCCCTTATCTCAAGCTTACTGATAATTATATCAATTGAAAAATATTTTTTGAGTATTTTTTGTATTGGGCCATGTGTCTATTCTGAAAAACATTTTCCTTTTATTACAGTGACTAGACTTCGGTTATCTTTGGTGTCTTAAACTTTGGGTTCATTACGTGCTCCAGTGATGGGTATTTACCAGAGATTAGCCAACCAATGGCTAATTCCTCTGACTCTAGGACACATATGTTAATAAAGATGCAACCTGAAGTAGTACATTAATAATGAATCCCATGATATTTTGTAGAAATTATTAGAAAGAGAAGCTATCTCTATTTGTCTGTTATTACTCAGGTAAAGTGTTTCTGGGGAGATCTTTAATGCATTATAAAAGTATCTTAATAGATCCCTGCCTTTATAAGAAAATGAGGTTGATATAGAGACAGAGTTAAGGAATGAATAGACATCCGTATGACCTCTTTAGAAATGAATAGGCATCCGTATGACCTCTTTAGAAATCCAGATCCAACTATGCCTGAACCTGAGAGAAGGCTACATCTACCACCTTTTTTGGAGGGAGGGAATACCCAATGGTTCACAGGGCTTACTCTTGGCTCTGTGCTCAGGGATCAGTCCTAGCAGTCTCAGAGGCCATATGGGATGCCAGAGATAGAATCATAGTTAGTTGCATACAAGACAAATTTACCTTACCCACTATATTATCTTCTCTAATCTCTAATCTGCATCTTTTTGTTAGGGTTACTCCTTGATGTATACTCAGGAATTGCTCCTGCAACTACTCAGGAGACCATACTGAATGCCAGAGATTGAATCCAAATCAGCTGTGTGCAAGGAAAATACTCTATCCTATTTCTTCTGTGATTGATGACAAAGAGACCTCTGACTTGTCCCTAATATCTAACAGTGTTTTTATTTGTTTTTCTCTTCTGAACACAGTTTTCTTTCATATTGATATCACTACTTGTTTATAATTAATTTTATTTTGCTCTGTTATTTTAAGTCATTGTCAGAAGATTTATTAAGCTCTTGTTGCTAGTTGGTCGTTCTGTTACTCTTTCTGTTTCTGAACATTAGATAGCTTCATACATATTATTGTCTAAATTGGTGTGTTCTTATGAGAATGACAATATTAAAAAATTGGAGCTGTCATTCATGCAACCACAAATATGACCAGATGTACAGGAGTTCCAAGATTTGTAATGAAAACTTCGGCTTTTGTGCAGAGTGTTTTTGGCTGCCAGTATTATGGAAATACTAGAAGTGGGAAGGAGATACCCAGGTTCACTTCAAAATGTCTTTCTGATGTCATTCTAAATACTGGCAAACCAGATGTTTTGGTCAGATTGGTTTCTGTATAGAAAGCTATAGCTATGAGTGGTGAAACAGGGCCATTGGAGAAGTAACTATTTTGGCTGATAAGTGCAGCGAGAATGGCTTCAGCTGGGCAAGCAATTGGCCCTCCTTTCCTCCTATCAGCTTTCAGTTGCATGGCCAGTGTACCAATAATTTTTCACAGCTTGGTTTATATCTCAAACCAGAATAAATTGAGTTTATGGTACTGGCTGAATGCATACATGGCAACTGTGTTCATGAGGTATGGTTTTAAATGTAAGGCCTGTTTTGCTAAAGTTCTGTGGAGATAGAAGAAAGAGAACCAGAAGACTAATACACTCAATGGAAATGTGTTTAATAAGAAATAAGTTTTGGGGCCCGGGAGATAGCATGGAGGTAAGGCGTTTGCCTTTCATGCAAAAGGTCATCGGTTCGAGTCCCGGTGCCCCATATAGTCCCCCGTGCCTGCCAGGAGCAATTTCTGAGCATGGAGCCAAGAGTAACCCCTGAGCACTGCCGGGTGTGACATAAAAAAAAAAAAAAGAAAAGAAAGAAAGAAGTTTCATTATCAAAATAATGCTAAATTAGTTTGCTCACTTTCTAAACTTGTATTGATAACTAATAAAACAACAAAATTCAAATTCAAAGAGGAAAATAGTTCGAATGGTTACTTCCAAGAATAAAAACAAGTATAATAATTACATTTGCAGTAATATAGTAATGAATATGTTTTTATTATTTATACTGTAAATTACTCTGGGCTATTTTTACACAGTAACATTGTAGAATAAATTTTTCACAGTTAATGAATAGCACTCTCTTGTTAAGATCTTGTCCTTTCTTTATTCTCAGAACTGTAGTTCTTTACTTCTTGGAATAAATCCTTTCCTGTCTCCTAACTCTGTTTTCAGAAAAGGAAGGACCCAGAGCTACTTTTTGTAAGGTATAAAATTAGAAATCCACACTGGATATTTCCCTTTTAAATTGTAATCAATTAAGATATAAAAGGTCTTCTGGTATTGGAATATACATTTGAGGACAATAGGCAAGTTTTCCAAGACTGAAATAAGACTCAGGGAACTAAAAAACTATCCCTTTCAAAATAATTAATGAAAGAGTGATATAGAGATAATAAAAAAAATTAGAAAAAAATTGTTGTGCCTCTTGTTCACTCTGGGGCCTCTGAGGGTGTCTTGCAGGCACCTTCAAATAGGCACCAAACTCACAGAGTCACAGGTCAGAGACTCAAACATCAATAACCATCTCCTATTTTCTGCCTGAGAATTATTTGAAGAGAAAAACGATAGACTAGCTACATGGAGAAAGGAAGGGATTGATGTGACTGACAAATGTTTCCACTTTTAGGGGTGGAGTGATAAGAAGAGATGGGGTAAGGTGTTTACCTTGAACACTATTGACCTGGATGGATACCCTATGGCCAATATGATCCCCAGAACACACCATAATTGATTCCAGAGTACAGAGCCATGAACATGCTCTGAACACCACTTATAAGGTTCTAAAAAATAAAAAATAAGTTTTCATTTATTATTCCATTTTACCAACAAATTACTTTTCCTTGAGGTTCCTTCAAAATTTGCAGACCTAGCACCCCAATAACAGGCAGCCAGAATTTATAACATCATCCCAAAGTAAGAAAGAACTCACCTATATTGTTTAATTGTGCAAGGTCCAGATAGTAGAAAAGGAGATAGGAATAAGCAGGCAGATAGAATAAAGTTACAAGTCAGAATCCCAGAAACTACTATTCAAAACAAGTTAAAGCCATGTGACAATAGAGGGGTGCTTGATTTTTAAACCATGCAAAGAACAAGCAAACTACCACCTAATTAGAATCTAGTGTGATGAACTAAGAAACAAATTTAATGGATTTGTAGATGCATATGTTTATTGGCTTGAGTTTCTGTTTGTTCGCTAATTTTTTGTTTGGTGAAACTATTTGTTTTACTGCTTGTGGTCTTTTGCTTTAAATTATCCTAATATTGACTGGGGGTGGGGGGGGG
>PVKC010003445.1:0-27177 GCA_004027635.1 Crocidura indochinensis | reverse complement strand
GGAAGGATTCAAATAAATGGAGAAAAAAAATATATATATATACAATATATATACACACCCAACTGCATAGGACTAATAATGCTTTTATTTCAGCCTAAGTGTGACTGAGGGAAGCTGCTGCAAAACCATTTGCTTGCACAAGACTGGAGGAGAGAGGACATGACTGCCAGGAGAGGAATGTTGTCAAAGCGACTTCGGAATGAATACGGCCAATCTCTCCTGAGCCGGGCGGCCCGACCACTGTGCAGCCAGCCGCACCACCATCTGTATAGGGTTGCTTCTCCGATCTGTGCTGGGCCAAATCCAGTGTTTTGCCCTCCTCCAGCCCTGCATAGGGAGAGACAGAATTAGCAGTTTTTACTTGAAAGCACAGCACTTGCTTGAGGCAGGGGCTGCGAGGCCCAGGAGGCAAGATTCTCTGAAAGTGCCTCCTGAGGGCACATAGGCCTACTTCAACACCTAGTTGGAAATGATTCTCAGGAGGGCTGTCTTAGATCCCCAGACATATTTGTCATGCTGGCTTGGGGTAGCCTTGATTTGAGATATGAAGAAATATTCAAGACTACATTTTACTTACTAATGGACACTGACAAGTTATTTTATTTTGGTTAACTTGTTCATATAATTTCATACATAATTTCAGGTAATATAAAATTGTCGAAGTTCTCTTCTTAACATCATTTTACAATGAAGAAAATAAGAATCAGCTAAAATCGACTTGTAACTTCATCCAGCAACTTTGTGAATAGGTCAAATTCAAACAACTGATTCTTTAGCCATAATACTTCCTCTAATTCATAGATAAATGATTTAAAAAGTAGAAAAAAAAAAGGGTCAGCAAGATAGCATGGGGGTAGGGTGTTTGCCTTGCATGCAGAAGGACAGTTGTTCGAATTCAGGCATCCCACATGGTCCCCCGAGCCTGCCAGGAACGATTTCTGAGTGTAGAGCCAGACGTGACCCCTAAGCGCTGCCAGATGTGACACCCACTGCCCAAATAAAAAGAAGAAAATAACTTTCTGGTTCAAGATGTACTTATTTGTTTAGAACTTTCACTGTCTTGCAGAATTTCACAGAAATCATGGAAATCTATTTTAAAAGACTGAGAATGTGCACACATGGAAAAAAGACACAGAAATGATTCACAATATTTCAACAAATCTTTAAAGATTTACATTGTGTTTGGATTGGAATTGTTTAATTTTTTTCAAAAGTTAAATGCCAGGAGCAATTTCTGAGCACATAACCAGGAATAACCCCTGAGCGTCACCGGGTGTGGCCCCCAAACAGAAACAAAACAAAAAAGTAGGTTTGTAATGAGACGCTCTTTGGTATTGGGTTGAGGTTTGGTTTTCCCACAGTTTCCAGAAGGGAAAAGGATATCCTGTACCCCCTATCCAGGGAGGACAGGAGAAGCTGGTTCGTTGGCAATTAATTCTCTGCAGTAAGAAATCCAATTCTCTGCAATAAGAAATCCACACTGTATCGAAGATATAATAGGCATGAAAACTCATACTGTGTTCATCCACAAGCCATTGTCTCCAAAACACGGAACCAAAAACCTAGACCGCCCCAGCTAAGCTCTCCTGATTTTTATTTATTAAAATCCAATTCAGGCCCCTCCCCCAACGAGAGGGGAAAAACAGATGAAAGGCCATGAGAAAACAAGACCAACAGAAAATAATTAAGATACAAATGAGAGGGACTGGAGCTATGGCACAGCGATAGGGCATTAGCCTTGCATGGGTCTGAACCCAGGGCTCACCTCAGTTTGATCCCCAGTGTCCCATACAGTTCCCTAGCCAGGAGCGATTTCTGAGTACATAGCCAGTAGTAACCCCTGAGCGTCACCTGGTGTGACTCAAAAAAAAAAAAAAGAAAAAGAAAAAAGGTACAAATGAGATATATTTGATACAAATGGGAACTATTCTAATAGCCTCAATTTAGCTCATATAGGGCTTCTAAAAAGGAGGGGAAATATCTGTATTCAGAAAAAGTTCTTTATCTCTACCAAAGTTAGAGTCACATTGATTATTTCTGACCCCACTTCACATAAAGCAGGTGAAATGTAACTTTTTAAAATATCTTTATTTATACATTGTGATCACAAATATAATTGTAGTTAGGTTTCAGTCACAAAAAAGAACACCCCCCTTCACCAATACAACGTTCCCACCACCAATGCCCCTGTTAATAATGCTGCTTGTGATGTTTTTGTGTCTAGTTCTCATCATGGAGAGTTAGAAATGTAAGTTTTGGATATATGATTTTGTATTTTGTTTCATTTTCTTATCAGTTATACTATATCTTTAAATATGTTTTATTTTAAATAAACATCTATATCATAAAAAATAAACACTTTTATGAATTGGGGGTCTATGGGCACTTCTGTAGTGAACCAATTATTTTGTACATCATAACAAAAAGTTAGACTATTGGAGCTATATTGTATAAACTGCAATAAAGAAATAAACCAACATTTGTATTATATCACTAAGTTGAATCTGAAAATCCAATTCTATCTTTTATATACCCTTTTGCCCAATTTTCCCACTCCTCCTGCAGTAAGTTCCCTCTGATATCACTAATTTGATTTTATGTGGTATATTGTAGTCTACATCTTGCAGAAAAGAAATTGAAACCTATAGAACAGTGAATTACTTTTTTTAAAAAAAGTCAGAGTAGAATTACTGAAATTTTTCAGATATTAAATTCATGTGAATCAAATATATTTTACATGTCTATTATGCCCTTTAAGAAAAAACATTCTGATTACTAATTATAAATTATTCTGATTAAAAATTATTAAGTCTGAGAAGACTCTCCACATGCCAGGACTTCTGAGTGTCTTCTACTGAGGCAGGGGCTGCACTCAGAAGACTCCACATGCCAGGACTTCTGGGTGTCTTCTACTAGTATATTGGGGCCTCTGGACAGGACAGCTAGCCATAGGCCCCCTGGGCTGACCACTTAGTCCAGGGGACTGCAATCCCCCCACACCAGACTGGTCTTCAGGGCCAGGTCTGGTAAATCGGGCCCTGGGGGGAGGGTTGGGGAAACAAACTCCTGTCATATGCATACTGGATCTCATTCAGGGTCTTTTCTTACTATTATTCATTTTCAAAAACGCACAGGTGCATTTACTTTTTAACTTCACCCAAAAATGTTCTTAATTCTTGATTGTTTCTAGGAAAAAAAAATGAAATGCCCTAAATTTGGAGGATAACATTCAAATAGGTCTCTAAAATCAGTGTATATGTATACGTGAGTTCCTATACAGTGGTCCTCTCTGACTGCCAAGTCTAATCCATAAACAATTCATCTATACAATGTATATAGCCCCTTTGATACATTGCCCCTCACCCACACCAGAGCCCCTTCTACTCCCTCATCTCCCAATCCAGATTCATTATCTTCTCCTTAATTAACTCTCTTTACCCTCAGTTCTTAATTTGTTAGACACCAAGACCGATCTCCTGCGCTAACAGATTCTTCCCTTTCGCACACCCCTACAAATCTCACTATTACTCCTTAAATCTCTCACCCCCAACCATCAGTACCCCACATTTACTCTTTTTAACTTCAGTACTGCACAGTCCTAATCACAGACCAAAGTTGTGCATTGGATTTAACAACCTCCAACTATTTCAAAAGTCATAAAATGAACACATATGTCTTTTGAATATTTTAAGTGTATTTTCTTTGACAGCTATAACTCTTACTAAGTATTCTTTTACAGTGACAATTCTACCCACTTTTTTATCTTTTCTTCTCTTTGTGAGCTGTTTAATAAGGAATTTTGGTGAAAAGTCCCTCAGTTTAATGCTTATAATTGAACCATGTCATAGGTCTTGTTCATACGGGCCCCATATACACCGGTAATGCCACATGACATTGTTCCTTGTTTGCATAGGCACATTAAAATGGGAAAATACTACACATACAAATAAGTTCTTATCTATTAGAGATTGGAACACACAAATATTATAATGTAATGGGACTTTACACCCTGAACATTGATATAATGATCTCGCACAGACCTCAGAAGAATGGGCATCCTCCATTTACCCCTGAACCAGGGAAGCTATCTATGAAACATCCAATATTTTTATAACAACACCTGGAAGCAATCCTCTACCAGGGAAGACCCTACCACTGCTCTGACATCGACCTGCTCAAAAGACTTCCCTTAACACTAAGAAGACTTGACAACAACAATGACCTGCTTACAGGACAGGGCTCTCTGCATTGCCCTTTAATTGTGAGGTGAAATGGGAGGACGCTCCGCACCACCCTGACTGCAATGTAGGATATGCAGATTCCAGGCTCTTCAATACAGAAATGTGATACCAACAACAGAGACTGTGTGACAAATAAAAGTGTAATGGCACTACAATGACTTGGATTGGACAAACTAGTTTGCCTGGAGCCTAGAGTTGGTCTTACACCAGGAAACTTCAGGGGTAGGGTCTTCTTGTATTTAGGCCAAGGCTTTTCCTTTCCATGTCCCTCATATTTTGGTGGGCCTATGCAAACAATAATTGCCACTCTAACATCGTTTTTACTGTGCTCCTTTGACTCTAATCCTTAAGAAAAACAACCCAATTAAACTTTTGAGGTTAACTTAAACAAATATACATGTGCATGGAAATGTAAAAAAGTACTTTGTCTTCAATGTTTAAAGAGTTACATAAGTTTTGTGGCATTAGATTGCTTTGTGTGCTGCTAAGAAATATTATGCATTACAATCTGGGGGCTTGAGGGACAAAGTAATTGTACATGGGTTCTGTTTTATTTTTCTTAATGTTCTTTGGCTGAAAATTCAAAGTTCAGATATCAGCAAGGGAATTTCTGAGAATTCTGTTTATGGGTGATTTTTCTTCCACTGTAGTTTTACCTTGTCCTCTTTCTCTACATCTTTGTTCTCATAATAAAAAAATAAAAAATAAAAAAATAAAAATTACTAAGTCTGATGCATTATTTTGGAGAATATAGGCATCATCTATGACAAAAAGTATTTTGTGTGTGTGTCATTAACTTTCAAAAATATTATTTTAGAAAATAGATGAAGAACTAGGAAGAGGTACAGAAAAACTCTTCAAAATATGCATGAAAAATAATTTAAAATAATTAGAAAATAGTTAACATATCACTTAAAGCTGTTTCTAAGAATAAGAAACTCTCTTTCATAAATATATTTAAAGTACTATGGACTGAGCTTCATGCTACATCCCAGGTCTAGATATCACATTTTTTATGAATTCCACTTGAGCCTAAATATTTTTTAAACTACTATATCTTAATTGTATTCTACTATATTTGTCATTTGGCCCAGTATGCATAATGCAGCTGTAAATTAAATCCAATTTTCTTTTCTATTTTTTCTGTTTTTTGTTTGATTTGGGGTCCAAAGTAAGAAATGCTCAGTAATTACTCCTGGGAGTGCTCAGGAGATGACATGGAATGCTGAGGTTTGAACTCAGGTTGACTACATGCAAGGGAAGCTCCCTTATCTATCTCTTAAGCCCCATAAACTCAATTTTTCATCAATGCTTAAAGAATATAATTCAGTTACACTACTTCAACTATTACTATTTACCCAAGAACTACTTATATGTATTTGACCTCAAAAGAGAGTGAAAATAAAAATAATCCAAGAATATATCTGAGATTACTGGAAGCAAAGATAAATAACAAATTTTCTATTTCCAATAAGATTTGGTTCTTTGGTATATAAAATACACTTAACTTCTTCTTATCTGACTATAATTTTATAGTTCCAGAAGAGAAGAAAAAGGTTCCTGATGTTTCAGAAATTAAGGAAAAGCAAAAGAAGTTGACAGAACTTAATAGTAAGCAACTAAAAATAAAAAAAGAAATATATTTGATCAAAAGATGCTTCATAGGTGAGAAGAAAAAATCTAAGAAGTTTTTTTCTTTAAAAAAATGTAAGCCTTGCACAAAGATTATAGGCATATAGGCAGAAATGAGTCTTAAGTGTCAAGAATGACAAGAAAAACTGGCAACTATTATCCATATATTATCAGGATATGAGACCTAGAATATGCTTCACTCTCTTTATCCTCATTGAATCTTAAATTGCACCTTTCCTAAGATCAATAAGCTAATGGGCATTTAAAAAAAAAAACAACCTCTGAATTCAATAAATGAGTTGCACTATAGAAGTGATTATGGCAAAATCCACAAGAAATCAATTGCCCTAATAGATAATGTATTGATTGCTTCATATCTTGGTAAGCATAGAAACACCTTCTTGGAGAATCTGATTCCTAAAATCAATCATTGGAAAATGCTTCATAGAATTAAACAACTTCCTCTGGCCCTTCAGATTATCTTTTCCATTAGATGAAAGATGAAAAAGTTCTTTCTTTGTAGATTCTGGCAACAAGAACAACTGTATCAGCTGACTGATTAGAAGGACAAACTAAAATAATTATCATATTTGTTTAATCTGATCAGTAAGTAATTGACAGCTTTTAGGCCCACAAAAGTAAGGACATTACATTACTGAAAGTAAGGACATTGCAGTGTAGGCAGTTTACCTTGGTTCAATCCCACACACCTAAATCCAACCAGAATTTATCCCTAAGCAGAGATCCAGAAGTAAACCCTGAGCACAGCTGGTTGAAACCCCCCAAATAAATAAATAAATAAATATCAAGTTATTTTAAATTGAAAAAAAAGGTTCATTTAAAACTACATAAAATCCTTTAAGAACCCATACATTTTATAAAACAGGGGCACCTTCCACCCTTCATGTGTCATGTAGACCTAACTCAGACTCCATTAGTGATCAGGCAGCAACTATTCAATCCCGAGACCTAGATCCCAGACATAGAACTGAAACAGTTCCCTGCCACTGCACCAGAAACCAAACTCTCCCTGGAAAATTCCTAATAGTGCTCTAGCACCAACTTGCACCAGTTTTGATATGACATCCTGACAATGAGGAAACAACAACTGATCTAAGAGCAGGTTGTCCTATTTCATCACCTAATGGTAAGATCTTTGCTCTGTGCAAAAATCAAGATTGCTAACTACAGAAGACTGACTTTGACGACCATGACTGGGCAGAACCTATCCTGGGACCAATAAGAAAGACCCTAGCCTAGGCTTTAGCCTAGGATATGTGCAAAAACCAATATCTCTAAATCCAGAGATTTGACAACTGTGACAGAGCAGATCTTCTGGAAACATAGTGAAAAGACTATTCCAGGCTTCATCCCAGGATTTGTGCAAAAACCAAGACCACAATTATAAAAGGCTGATTACAACAACAGTGATGGAACAGAACTTCTAGAACCATAGAAAGACTCTATCCTAGGCATCATCCTATGACCTGTGCAAATACCAAGATCTCTAGTTACAGAGGCCTGATTTTATCATCCACAACTGAGCAGAAATCCACAGCTGGCACCATAAAAAGGCCTTGGGATGTAAAAATGAGCATGTAAGGAGCCTGTTGTTATTCCTATCACTTTATACTTCAATAGCAGACAAATCCTATATCTCTTAGACCAAGGGAATTCCCTTTCTAATTTCCCCAATATTTACTGTGCCTGTGCAAAAAAAAAAAAGCACAATATCCTCCTTCCTTATTTTTTTTTTGACTTTTTTGTTTATTTTTTGGTTGTTGTCTTTGTTGCTGTGGTGCTTTTTCTTATAGTTGCTAGTTTTGTTTTTTTGTTTGATCTTTGTTTTTGGGGGTTTTTTTGTTTCTTTTTGCTTGCTTGTTTTGTTTTTTGTGTCATGTTTGTCTTCTTTTTTCCCTTTAGACTTTTAAATTAATATTTATAACCTCTAGACCAGTGCTTCTCAATTATTTTCTATCATGCCTCCCTAGGAAGAAGAAAACATATTTCACACCCCCGCAAAACTGTAAATATTATCTTTATTGAAAAAGACTTGCAAAATGAAAATATATAAAATAATTTGAGCTGATTTTTTAAATCAGAGGTGATGTCTGGATTAATGGCTACAATGAGCACGTTGTGCAATGTTTTCGAAGCGGAGTTTGAAGCAGGACACAGCAATTCCCAGCTCCAGAGACATACAGAGACATAAACTGGGGCTCAGTTTGTTATGACAGAGTCTGCTGAGGTCAAATGTGCCCCCCTTTATGGAGCCTCATGCACCCCCTGGAGGAAGCGCCCCACCCTTTGAGAACCACTGCTAGACAGACTCCTCTGGGTTTTTTTTTTCCCCTTTTTTCCTTTATTCTTTTTTCTTTTTCTTTTTTTCAAACAGAACCACATATCTTGAATCATCTTGTTCTGCCCCGTAAATTGTTGGGGGAAAATGAATGGTACCAGGATCATTTATATGAACAGTGAGTAGAAATAATAAATGATCAGACTTAAATACCAAACCGAAGTCAACAACAACAGAAATTATGCCCAATCTATAACAAACTATACACAGAGGGGTCCAGTTATACTAGCAAAAGAGGGAAGCGGGGCAAGAGAAGGAAATACAGGTTGCCTGCTGGGAACAGGGTTAGAGGGAGGACAACATTGTGGTTGGAATGCCCTTGACACATTGTCATTCTGTACCTTAAATGTCACTGTGAAAAATTAGTAATTCACCTTGGTCACAATAAAAATTACTTTAAAAATTAAAAATAAAATTCATAAAATCCTATATAACTTTCATGTTATTACTCATATTAAAATATAGAACACAAAACAATTATATATATGATTGATAACATTCGCCCATCTGAATGTTAACAGTGATTATGAGTGCTAGTTAAATATCCCAGTTTAATGATCTCTTATTAAAATGTCTAAAATATACTTTTATTTCAGGACTTTATAATAGCAAATAATTATTAAGTCTTAGCAACATGTCAGGCTTCTTCTTTTTTTTTTTTTTTTTTTTTTTTTTTTTTTTTTTTTTTTTTTGTTTTGTTTTGTTTTGTTTTAGGGCCACACCTGGCGGTGCTCAGGGGCTACCCCTAGCTGTCTGCTCAGAAATAGCTCCTGGCAGGCAAGGGGGACCATATGGGACACCAGGATTCGAACCAACCACCTTTGGTCCTGGATCGGCTGCTTGCAAGGCAAACGCCGCTGTGCTGCTCTCCGGGATGTCAGACTTCTTTTTAAAAAGCAAGTATTATGTACTAATTTATTTTATTTTCAGACAACTCTAAGGGGTTAGTCATTTTACAGTTACAGAAGTTGAAATAAGTGATGCAGGCAAGGTACAGACTGAAAAAGAGCACCCACCAGTTTTAAGGACTTAATAGGATTTTTCTTCCTTTTCTTCCAGTCTCTTTCACCCCACACTTAACTCTTTAATACCTTCCCGTTTTGTGGACAGTTGTAGCTTCTACTTCATATGCCACAAATGTTATCGCACCAAGTTTGGGGTGTTTCCTATTTCTATGATCCTAAACATGTATGTATTTTATGCTCTCCTCGGGACATATTTGATCAAAATAAGGGGGGAAATTTCTTTTTTTTGTTTTGTTTTTGTTTTTGGTTTTTGGGCCACACCTGGTGACGCTCAGGGGTTACTCTTGGCTATGCGCTCAGAAGTCGCTCCTGGCTTGGGGGACCATATGGGAAACCGGGGGATCAAACCGTGGTCTGTCCTATGCTAGCGCAGGAAATTTCTTAAGGTAGTAATTCAAAACCTGTGCCAAGATTTTGAACCCTGGCAATATGGTTCCTTGAGCACAACTAGGGGTGATTCCTTAACATAGAGATAGCATTGAATCCTGAGCATAGCTGGATGTTGCTCAAAAATGAAAACACCAAAACAAAAAGAAAAGTGTGATGAAAATACCTGTACTCTAAAACTGTTTGGTCCATAAATAGGATATAAGATTTCGCTCTTCTATGTGTATTCTTCTCTAGCAGCTAAAAGCAGAACAGAAGGAAGGCTTTGCCTGAGAGTTTTCATCAGTCAAGTATTAAAGTAATTACTGCACCTGACAAATTCCTTCTTCTTGTTTTAACCTGGTTTTAATAAAAGAAAGATTCAACAATGGTTTATATCATCTGGCGTTGCCTCTAATTTTATCAAGCTCCAATATGAAGACTTGCCACATTTACACTGAAATGCTTTTTCTTGAAGTTCATTTGTAAAGGCAGCCTCTGGGGCTTTAATAATCTTTTCCACAATCTTTCATTTCTAACACACTGTGATTGATAATGGCATCCCGTGGTTCCCCTGTAGATGTGGCAAATTCTCCTTTATATAAGTGCCAGGTAGTCGATGGTAGAGAAAGCATCTACTAATTAAGGACTGAAGGGCAATTTCAAATGTGCTGGTTATAAAGACTTAGTATTTCACATTTAGAATGGGGCCACCTTCAGAGGTAAGATTCTAAATTTGCCAAGACCAGTCTTTATTTCAGGAGCTTGAGAATCTAGGCATTTCTGAACTTTGCTGAAATCTTGAGCAATAAAATGCTGACTGCGTTTAGGAGCCCAAAGTTCTTAAAATAAACTTATCTAAATTACAAAGATCACAGGAGTGGTGCTGTTGTTTGAAAGAACATACAGGAACATCTCAAAAAAATCTTCCAGGATAATTCACTAAGCAATGATGTTATTTTAAAAAGTTATTTTCCTGTAACTTTCTAAAAGCAAAACTTTAAGCAGCTAGCTCATCCTTTTGCGCAATTTGGAAAGTGCTTAAAATTTAGTCTAATTTGTGAGTAAGAAGTTATAAAATTCATGCTACAGAAGTATGAGTCAGTAATTAAAATTCAGCTGAAATATATTATCCATGTTATTTATGGAGAAAAATATTCAAAAGTACTTCACCCCTCAAAATTTAGAGTATTTCTGATATAGAATGTGCCTAATAAATTCTATAGGTGGTCTAATTATTGTGGCTTGCATAAATCTTCCAAATCAGAAAGTTAGCTAGAACCCCTGAAATAGAAGGCAATGCTTTGTATCTCCACACACAGTATTTATTTAATCATTTATCTCTAAAATAAGAACCTCAGTAAGGGTTCTAAAAATTCTTATTCCTGAGCTTTGCTAACAGGTGTTTCACGGTATGCTTAACAACCCTGTTTAAACGAGAAAAGTATTGATGGGTGAGAATAGGCTGGAAAATAACCAGACCTCAGAACTGCAAGAATGAGAGACAGGGCTGGAGAGGAGCTGCTTTTCTTTAGTGCTTAGTTTCCAGGAATCCCAGAAGAAACCAACCCTGAAGACAGCAAGTCAGTTCAGATTGCAGTGGTCTCTATAATTCTCCTTTGGGTCATGCTCCATGCAAAAACATAGATTGTCTATTTTTCCTCAGGACAATCTCTTAATGAATATTTTAAAGCAAATATTTAAATTTTTTATGATTGGGTACATTTGATAAGATACAGAATGTGATGGATAACTCAAAGTGAGATTAATTTCTAAAAACAGGAAAATGGTATATCAGACAAATTAAAGTTGAGATTAATTTAGACATAATCCAGGCAAGGCAAGTAAAGCCTTTATTTCTCTGTGTTGATCAGCTACAGAGTGCTAGGGAGTATGTGGGAAGGAAGTGTACTCTCTCCTTCTCAAAAGTGTTCTTGTTAGAACACTTCTGTGACAGGAGATCTTCTGTGACAGGAGCCTAATTTTTTAGAAATCTAGTGATGAGCCGGAGTGATAGCACACCGATAAGGTGTTTGCCTTGCAAGCAATCAGTCCAGGACAGACATTGGTTTGATGCCTGGTGTCCCAGATGGTCCCCCGAGTCAGGAACAATATCTGAACATATAGCCAGTAGTAACCCCTGAATGTCACAAGGCGTGCCCCTCCCAGAAAAAAAGCACTGAGTGGCAAAATGAGACAAAATATAGACGTTTCTTCCACCTTAGTTATATTTATCTATAAATCCTTAAAAATCAAGCAAGATCTTCCACAAATCAAATATTTTTCTTTCAGAATATTTGAAACCTTCACTTGAAGTAAATTCTCATTGTCTCATATTAATAAATATTATTACTAATTTAATTTTATTGATTAAGTTATATAATTTACATATTGATTTATATAAGTTAATTTAATTAATAATGGTATTACTTTTGCTTTAATCATCTTAATGCCTTTGTGGATAAGAAAATTTATTCACACACACATATGCACACATACATCCAATACTTCTTTAGGATGGGGGCCATAAGAGTCACAAGAAAAGTTTTTTTCTATATTTTTTATTTTTTTAAATAATATATTTAAGCACCATAATTACAAACATATTGTAGTTGGGTTTCAGTCATAAAAAGAATACCTTCTTTCACCAATACAACATTCCCATCACCAATGCCCCCCATGTCCATCCTCCCCGACTCCCTGCCTGTATTCAAGACAGGAATTCTACTTCTCTCACTCAATAACATTGTCATATTGTCATGATAGTTGTCAGTGTAGTCATTTCTCTAACAAGTGAAGTTCATAGTAATAAAGATTATTGATCTTGTCATAGCTTTACTCACTATTTGCAATCATTATGCACAATAGAATTCTATATATCCATGTCACTTGCCATTTGATAAAGAATGTTAGCTCTGTTACATCTTAGTCCCCCCCCCACTTTTTTTTTTGGTTTTTGATTTTTGAGGCACACCCAGAGGCACTCAGGGATTACTCCTGGCTCTGCTCTTATAAATCACTCCTGGCAGACTCAGGGAACCAGCCATATATGACACTGGGAATAGAACCAGGGTCTGTCTTGGGTTGGCCATGAGCAAGACAAATGACCTATCACTGTGTTATCACTCTGGCCACATTCTTAGTCCTTCAACATTCTAGGTAAAGCAGGCAACAGGAGACCTCTCACTTGAGAATTCCAGTTGTGTTACTTGCTTTAATTTGGTTTTTTCTTTCTGATTTTACAATAATAATTTTTATTTTGACCAAAGTGGATTACATATCTTTCACAGTAATATTTTAGGTACATATTAATATTGAATCAGGGGAATTCCTACCACTAAAGTTGTCCTCCCACCACCTCCATTTCCAGTATGCATCTCATATCCCCTTTATTTACCCCCCAGGCTGCTAGTATAGGTGGTCCCCTCTGTCTAGCTTGTTGTAGATTGGGTATCAATTTCATTGTCCTTGGCTTTGGGTTAGGTTTTGAAGTTCAATCATTTTTTATTACTGCTTAATGATCATACAACTGTTTGATCTTGGTACCCTCCATATTTCCCTCTCAATTTGAGAGGCAGAACAAGATGGTTCAAGTTATGTGGTTCTGTTTGAAGAAAAGAAAAAAATAAAATTGGGTAAAAAAAAATCAAACAAGCAAAAAATGGGCATAGTCCTTCTAGAGGCTATAAATATTAATTTGGGAGAGGACAAGGAAAAAGGAAGAGAAATACAACAATACAAAAATAATGATCCAACAAAAAATCCAAAAAGCACCACAGCAATAAAGACTACCACTACACAATAAGCACTGTCCTAAAATAAAAACAAAACAAGGCACAAAAAAAAAATGAAAACAACAGCAACAACAATAACAAATCCAAACAGAAAATTAATTTGGTTTTTCTAATGTCTCTGATTTGCCACATGAAGAGAAGACTTAGGATAGTTTTTTAGTCCGAGAAAGATGAGAAACTCCTGAGTAAGCCCAAATTAAACTTGAGCCATGGCCCAGAATTTAAAGCACTAGTTCTAGCCTTGCCCATCAAAGTTCCCAGGAACCATAGGCCATAAGCAAGTCAGAATGCTTGGAAATGCAGTCCAGTTGCAGAATTAGCTGAATAATACAACCTACTCCTCCTCTCCACAACAATCTTTACCCACAGTGATGAAACTCCTGGAGTATTTTTGGAATTAATTTACAATATATCTAGATCTTTTTAAATTTTCAGAGAAATGTGAAATACCTATTTGAATTCTACAGTACAAACTGTAGTGTATAGAAATTTATTATAAAAGTTTCCATTTCTGTTGTATGCTAGTATGCATATTTGCTTCACTCTCTGTTCCAAACTTATTTGATTTCATGATAACTTATCACGTCAATTCTTTGAAAGGGGCAATTTCAATTACATGGAAGCTTCCCAACATTGTCATTATGAAGGAAACATAGTAGGCGGCAAAATTCAAGGCTAGATATTCATTCAGAAAAAGTAATGATTACCTCCAAAGTCCACATTTTCTTAGTTATAGCATCACTTGAAATAAAGTTACAGCTTTGTCAGCTGTCTTTTTGAATTTGAGCTAGAATAGTTTATGCATTTAGGAGGAAGGGAATTTTTATCATTCAGCATTGTGATGGGCAAAGGTTACCATAAAAACTAAATTCATTGCACAGCAGTCTTCATTTTTAATAACACATTCTTATGGAATATAAAAATAAATATAAGTGCAAATAAACCTTGTTACAAACTTCTAAATTCTACCATCTCCTAATATACAATTTGTTAGTTTAAAAGTTTAATTTTTATGAGGTCCAGAGAAGAAATAAGAGATGTAAGTGTTTCTTGAGCTGATATAACATGTCTTGTTTAAAGAAATGTTCTTATTTTTTTTTTTTTTTTTTTGGTTTTTGGGCCACACCCGGTGACGCTCAGGGGTTACTCCTGGCTATTTGCTCAGAAGTCGCTTCTGGCAGGCACGGGGGACCATATGGGGAACCGGGGGATCTAACTGCGGTCCATCCTAGGTTAGCGCAGGCACCTTATCTCCAGCGCCACCACCTGGCCCCCAAGAAATGTTCTTGGTTTCTGTGATTCTTTGTTTATGTTTTGGGTCCACAGCCAATAATGCTCAGTGCTTATGCTGTCTCTGCATTCAGGAATCACTCCTGGCAGTTTTTAGGAAACTATGGAGTCCTAGGTATCCTATGGGCTGCTCAGTAGCTTGCAAGACAAAGTCTCATACCCACTGTCCTATCTCTCTAGACTTTTATTATTTCTTCTTTAAAAAATAAAATAAATGTAATTCAGTATTTTAAAATAAATTTAATTAAACTGTTAAACTGGATTCTATATGCTCAATAAATTTAAGATGATTGATCCATGGGGCTTAAAGTGGAAGTAGAAAGGAAGTAAAAGAAATAAAAAGGGAAATAGTAAATACATTCTGTAAGAAAAGCAGGGACCAGGACATTTACCAGTCCTTCCTTGTTAGCATTAGTGACCCTAATACTACCTCATCTATATTTTGAGTTTTTAGTTTCTTCTATTCCATCTCTCAGCATATAAATAATAAATCATGCAATGTACTCATTAATAAGTGGTTGTATAGTGCTAGTAGCAAAAATTGATTTTTTAAATGATTTTCTTTTCATGTTTGTGAAAGAAAATGGGAAAGCATTTGCCAAGTGAAGGCTCTGATTAAGTAATCTTAGACAGAATTGTTTTATTGGAAATATTAGTCTGAGTTTTAAGAGTAGTTGTTACTGTCCTAGTATTAAAACAAATATTCTCCCGAACTTTGGAAATGAACCTGCCCCTCTAAATCTCTATTTTATTTACTATAAAACACACAACACTTAAATTGTTTTTTCCAATAAGTGTATAAAACTATCATAGAAAGACTTATAGACAATACTATGTAAACAATAACATTATAACTAATGAATACACTCCAAAATAAGAATATATAACCACAGACTTTCATATATTATTTGATCAAGTTAATATTATGATATGTAATACTGGGAAAAAAAGGCAAAGAAGTCACAAATTTATTCTGATGTTTTGTTTAAGGGCCTATCACTAAGGAGTATTTCTGGATCTATGATCTGGAGATTAAATTTGATGTTACTCTATTCCTTGAACTCTTATTAAAGCAGTATTCCAAATAAGTTTTGTGATGTCTCAATTTACCTATCTATCTATGTATTGTCAGCATGCCATTGTTTCTAACTCTGTCCAGTATGTCATAAGCATACATACTACCTAAAGTATGGAGTCATACGCAGTCACATCCACTTAACTGTGTGCTTTCTGTATTGGTTCATGCTAATCGTTCTCCCTATAACTCTTCCCCTTTACAGCCCCTGGAAAAAGACAAAACATATTTAAGAGGCCTCTGCTCATGTCCCAGACATATTCCCAGAAGTCCTTCCTTCATCTAATCCCCTTTTTTCTCCAAATCTTTTCCCAGCTTTCTCTGCAGGATCTTGTTTCATCATTTTCTTAGCTGTTGGCAGTCTTCCCCTCAGGACTCATCAACTTGACTCCCAACTTACTCTACCTAATGTATGACAGAGATTCAGTCCAGCCTTTCCATGTTCACTATATTTGGCTGCCTGTGGCATCCATCATCTGGAACAAATGAGGCTTCCCAGGTTCAGTTTGAGGGAGATAACTCCTTGATGGGGGAAGAGTGTGATAAAACTACATTCATTTCTCTTCTCTAGCATTACTATTGCGGGATACAGCCACAGCAAATAAAGCTGGTCTTTATTTTAACTCATTATCTGCTGGTCACCTGAAGCGAAGCAACATTTTTCCCTACCCAACACTCAACCTAAGAAAAAAACGCACAGGATTTATAAGCTCAAAACCAGCTCAATCACTCCCCCTGGTGTGTACTCCTGAAAGTTTTTACTTCCTCGTGAAAGTGTATTTGCTTCTTTGCTGGGTCAATTTCAATTGATAAAATCTCTCGTTATTTCTGAAGATAACTAAGATACTGACTGTTGGAAAGTTCACTCTATCTCTCAGATCATCGTGTCTCTGATACATGGAAGAGTTTCGGTTCATTCTACCAATGAATCAAATATTAAGTATGAATGTGTTTTATTAAAAAAACACATGACTAAAATTGGTTGCATTGTTTAGACAAAGTTCCCCCCTTCCAAAGACCTAGAGATGGAAACCCTACCTGCGAATTCTCACAGTACACTTGTTGAATTGAGTGTCCCAAATGTGTGTGTCTCTGAAAATTTGGATAATATGGTTCATCTTACGTAACTTTCCTATAAGACTAATAGAAGACTTTGTGTTTAAAAAAATAAAAAACATTTTACATGTTCCTATGCACAGAATGATGCAATAAAAACAAATTCACTACTTCATCAAACTTATCTGAGGTTAATCTAAAATCTTTCTGTGAGCTCTATGCGCAATTTTACAGAAACAAAACAGATGAAAGGAAAATTTTTGTGTCTTTCTCATAGAATGGAAACAGATGGTTTATCACAGACATTTTTATAAGTACTACATTCTTCACAGATATGCAAATTTAGACTCAGTGATGAGGGGTTAATTACCCTATTAGTATCTCTTCCTGATATTTCTAACTTTATAATTTTCTCTCTGTTTTCACTATAAAAAAAAGTAAATCTTTGAAATAAAGAAAATCAAAATCTCTAAGTGTCATGAATTTTTGGAACGTTTTTTTAATAAATGAATCTAAATAAAACACTCCAGCCTAGGATTGGCTTTGAACAATTTTTACACGAACCTAATATGTAACCCAGGGCAACACCACTTACCCTTTTGATGACATGTTCCTTCATCTGGAAAATGAAAGTGCCATAATAAGGGCTCAGTGCCTTACAGAGCTGAGAGGAAAAGTCATGACTAATTCATTTCCCACATTCAAGACCATAATTGTATAGCATAAAAAAAGCATAAGCCAGGAAGGCACCGCTGTTTTAAGATTCCTATGTAGACTAAAGAATACTTCAACTGCAAATGCAATGGCAAGTGTATTTCAAACTTGGATATTATTAACCCCTAAACTGGAAGGAAGTCTTTCATGGATAAAATATTGAATGAGGCCTTCAGAG
This sequence comes from Crocidura indochinensis, assembly GCA_004027635.1. NCBI lineage: Eukaryota > Metazoa > Chordata > Mammalia > Eulipotyphla > Soricidae > Crocidura > Crocidura indochinensis. The sequence continues at coordinate 9,447 of PVKC010003445.1, read as the reverse complement.
AGTCTTGATGCAAATGTCAATGCTTCTCATCATATACTTAATCTGCTGGCTCAGCAGATTATGTAAAAATGACAATATTTCATTGTCTCCATATTCAAACATGTTAGGGTCATTGTCAAAATGTTCACTGTCAGTCCAAGGTTCAAGAATTTCTACCATTATTGTACATCTAGTTTTTCCATAATCATTATTTTACCTGATAGCTTCAATTTAACTTATTATTCACTTTTGAGGGATCCTACTTTTATTAGCATGCTTGAGCTATTTTTATATAGAATACATTTGGAACTTTAAAATGAAAAGTTGCTTTATTTTATTTTGAATTATAGAACAAACACTATCAAAAAGTAATATGAAAATGTCTTTTAAATAGAGTAAAAATATCTTACAGAATTTCAAGAGCCACTTTAGTGTCTTTTTCTCTATAATTTTATAAGAAAACAAATGACTGGTTTTGACTATTAAAATATATTACATGTACTTTTTATAAAAGTCTTTGATTTTAAAATTCTTCATGATCATCAAGTATGTATCTTTATTTATGACTACATTAGGTGCCTGTGTGAGTCTTTGCTATAAAAGATACATCCTTCTGATAAATTTCTTGCCTAATTTGCGCCAATGAAAATGTTTCTACTCACAGGCCAGAGTGATAGTACAATACATTGGGCACAAACCTTCCATGAAACCAACCATTATTTGATCTCCAGTACCACATATGCTCCTCGAGGTACCAACAGTGATTCTTAAAGTGTAGAGACATAGTAAGTCATAATAATAGCTAGGTGTGGCCCCAAACAAAAAGCAAAACGAAACAAAAAAAAAACCCTACAATTTTTCCTATTCATAACCTTCTTATATGTAATATCTTTGTACATTTGCAGAATAATTCATGCAAAATGAGAACTGACAATAGCTTTATAGGATGTCTTTAGGACTGTTAATAAATTAACAATGTCAGCATTTATCATTAGTTAAAATGGCACAACACACTGTCCTATGATATAAATGAAGGGTATACAAAATATGCTGCTGTATATGACAGAAACTTAATTAGCTATTTTCAAAAAATATAACTTTTTTAAATGTCTGTCTTTTTGTTTGCTAAAATATTCATTTTGATACATGAAATACACTGAGCAACATTTTGCCTGCATCCCATCAAGCAAATTCACTGAGGCATGAGGACTATATAAGCAGTGAAGCGGAAGACCATGCTATTACATGGATAAATGCTCTGGAGTCACTGAAGCAAGACAAAAACAATCACAGGAACATGGGTTTCAGAATATGCTAAAGCAACTGTGTTTGGAGAGGCAGAGAAAGGAAGAGAATTAACCTTATATGTGAAGAATACAGATCTCATGGATATTCTATAAAAGTATGTGTACCTGGTCTCACTCAGAAAACCAGAGCTTTATAAACCCACCCATCCCCCATTAGACATTTTAAATTTATCAAGAAGTAATGGCCAGTTAGCAGGTATACATTGAACATACTATAATATGATTTGGGGGGGGGGGTTGGTCACACCCAGCAATGCTCAGGGGTTACTCCTTGTTCTACACTCAGAAATAGGTCCTGGCAGGCTAGGGGGACCATATGAAATGCTGGAATTCTAACCACGATCTTCTGCATGCAAGGCAAGTGCCTTACCTCCATGCTATCTCTCCGGCCCCAACATGATTTACTTTTAAACACCCAAAGGTCCACTAGTGGGTTAGCCTGTTTCCCTAATAAGATTTAAGTTAGGTTTTACTTTAGGTCATAGAGAAATCTTGCAAAAGTTCATCTGTGACATCCACAACTGCTCAGTATCAAATAACTACACTAACAACTAGCATGACAATGGTAAAGAATGAGAAAAGTAGAATGCCTGTCATGAATGCAGGCAGAGGTGGGGAGGAGGGGGCATTGGTGGTGAGAATGTTGCATTGGTGAAGGGGGGTATTCTGTTTATGACTGAAACCCAACTAAAAATATGCTTGTAATAATGATGCTTAAATAAAGATTTAAAAAAGAAAAAAAGAAACTGATTACATCCTCTGTGGGAAAGTGAATAATTATAACACACACATTCACTAACAGACTGAGAGAGACCCACACAAGTATACACACACACACACGCACACACACACACACACACACACACACACACATTTCACATAGTAGTTTCCTAAACAAAACAAATTTCAGTTCATATTCTGTGTCTTTACCTCAAATCCAGAGAATACCTTTCAATCCCCTTTCTTGTCCTCCCGACTTGACATTCCTCCTGATTCCTTCCTCTCCCACTATATTACAGACCATGCTTTGTTGTACTTTGTGCTTGACCTCAGCCTGTTTCATTATCTTGTATTTTTCAGGCCCATTTTCAAATGCTGAGCACAAATCCTACTTTTACTTGAGAGGCAATTTGACCAGTCCAATGATCAATCTTTAGTTCATCAGTTTCACAGGGCTTATGTGTTGTAGGGTACATGTCTGTATCTATTCAGAGATAGATGAGTCCTACTCAGTTATTTCCAAAAGTGAAACTCAAAAGTCTTGACAAGAATTTTCTTTACTTCTTCCCTAATTCTGTCCATTTTCTTTGCATTATGCTTTCCTTTCCTCTTCAGGTAAGATAGCTATAGTAGTTCTTTATCTTCTTTTCCAAGTTCAGCAGAGGATTTATTTTTTTTTTACCTCCAGTCCTGAATTCTCAGGAATAAATTTTATCATAAGTTGCTGAGTTTAAATATGCCTCAATACATTACCTGAATTAATTGTTGCGACTAAAAAATTTGACTACTTAATTTTCATCTGAAATACAAAGAACATTAAAGAGAAGCTACAGGTTTATTACTGATAGAAGAAAGGAAAAATGCTGGGGTTGAACAGTTAAGTATGTAGGTTGATTTAACCAGATAAACTGCTTCCTATTTTCAATGATTATTTAAATAAGTAGTTAAAACAAGAGTTTCTAAAAACTCACAGAATAAGAATCCTCTATCTGAATGTGTTCTTATGAAGCTTTACATAAGCTGAAATGATCTGAAAAAGTAAAAAATTAACCAACATGAATTCCTATGGAAATATTTTAGTATCCCCATATCTCAAATGCAAATTGTCACATAATGCAAAAACCTAGTACATAATGCATAAACCTAAAAGAATATTCACAATAGTAATAGAAATTATTATTACCTTCAGCTTTATGGCATCATTTTCATTATTTGAATGCTCCTTCTTAACATGCTTTGTTTACATTTAGTTTTAGATGTAAAATTAAAAATTCTCATTATAATTTTCAATTAATTAAAAATATAGCAACTTATATCTTTAACAAAAGAAAAGTAGAGGGGCTAAAAAGATAGTATAGAATGTAAGGCATATGCCTTGCACATTAATGACTGACATAGGTTCAGTTCCAGCTCCTCCACATATGGTCCAGCAAGTCATACTAGGAGTGATGTTTACTGAGCACAAAACCACGAGTAAGTCCTTAGAACTTACAGGTATGTATCCAAATAAAAAAATATAAAATAGGGGGATGGAGAGATAGCATGGAGGTAAGGCGTTTGCCTTGCATGCAAAGGGACTGTGGTTTGAATTCCGGCATCCCATATGGTCCCCCAACCCTGCCAGGAGCGATTTCTGAGCATAGTAACCCCTGAGCGCTGCTGGGTGTGACCCCCCAAATAAAAATAAAAATATAAAATAGAATAAATTAAGCATGGGGCCGGAGTGGTGGCGCAAACAGTAAGGTGTCTGCCTTGCCCGTGCTAGCCTAGGATGGACTGCGGTTTGATCCCCTGGTGTCCCATATAACTCCAAGCCAGGAGTGATTTCTGAGTGCATAGCCAAGAGTAACCCCTGAGTGTGGCCCCCAAAAATTAATTAATTAACTAATTAAGCAGACTTTTGTAAAGAAGGAACTTTCTTTCCTAAAATTCTTAGCAATCACCTTCATACTGGTTTATGCAAAATGTGCCTGATGGATCAAAATCAGCAGTAGTAGAAAACTTATTGAAAATGCAAATGCAAAATCTCGTGTTTTCTTGACTTGTATTCATAATCTATATTTTAATAGGATCTCTAGTAGACAGACAGATAGATAGATAAATAGATAGATGATAGATAGATATAGGTATATTAAAGTTAAAAAGTAATTATCTAGACTTACTACTCAATATCTATTATCTATGCCATATATAAAAAAGTGGGTGAAGACAAATGCACAGTTTGGTCCCTTATCATACAATTTGTAAGCAGATTGTCACTTATACTGATGCGAGACACAATCCAGTCTGTCATTATTTAGTAGAAAACTTTACTTCAAGATAATCTGTTCTGCAAGATAAACTTCTTTCCATCATATTAATGTTTTATTATCAACAGTCAGGATGTAAGATTCTATTAAGCACAATGGTTCAGAAGTAGACTCTACAAAGAGACCTAGATTCAGACCTCAGTTCTAGCATTTTCCTTCTCCTAAATTTGGGGAGGTTACTAGTTGCTGAGAAATGCAACTTCCTCATTAAATCTATCTTATAGTAATTAAAAATAGAAGAGAATGGAGCTAAAGCAAAAAATAATACAGTGGGTATAGTGTTTGCCTTGCATGTAGCCAACCTGAGTTTGATCCCCAGAATCCTATATGGTTCCATAAGTTGACGAGGAGGAGTGGTGTCTGAGTGCAGAATGGGATATAAGACCTGAGCACCATCAGGTGTGTTCCAAAACCAAAATAACAAGAAGAAGAAGAACAAGAAGAAGATATGGTCAATATGACATCAGAACTAGCACTAGAACTTAGTGGTGGTTTCTGTAAGGTTGATACAGAAGGCTACTTGGACACCTCCATCCCTTCCTCCTTCCAAATAAGAAGAGAGTTTCTTATTAAAAAAAAAAAAGTACATAGCCACTATTTTTACCTTTAAAGTACTAATAAATTTGTGCTGACTTTGAAGGCTACAAAGTTGACATTGAAAGTAACCTCGACAACAGAATCCTAAAATATATAACTTACGTTGGAGGAAGTGATTGCTTACTGAAGCTTGTCCCCCCTCGCATGCTGTTATATGCCATTATGGAATTAGAATTGAATGAAGAATTGTAGACAGATCATAGATGAGAGTGCTGACTTCCTTTGGTTCAATGCCAAGATGACAGAGCCTCTGTGATCAGGATCCTTTGTGATGCAAGTCATACATGCTAAATAAATGAATGAATGAATAAAAATACCTTACAGCGATCGTAAATTATTCACATTTGAAGTCACTTGTCAACACTGAATATATGACCCAGAACACCTGACTCCTCCATTATTCCTGAAGAGTGACTCCTCATCTCTTTTTGGGGGGGGGAGTGGGAGGTTGGTGTGTGTCACACCTGGCAGCTCTCAGGGGCTACTCCTGGCTCTATGCTCAGAAATCGCGCCCGGCAGGCTCGGGGTAAGCATATGAGATGCCGGAATTTGAACCAACGTCCTTCTGCTTGGAAAGTAAATACCTTACTGCTGTGCTATCTCTCCAACCCTGTGATTCCTCATCTTAATAGTGCAGGAAGCCAGAGGAGCTGGAGATTGTTGGTAAACTTAGCTGGAGCTTTACTAAATACCGCTTCCCAATCATTTGTTTTCTATTTACACAATAGTTTTCATAATTTAATTTTGAAATCCCACAAAGGACCATCTCTTTTCTATAGCCAATGAAACAGTAATATGTCATTGAGTCATAATGCATTTCAGCATTACAAAAACAGTTATGAATTGCCTTAAGCAAAACAAATCCATCTGTGAGTCATTCTTTGTGAGCCATTCAAAGCTACCCAACCATCTAAAAATCAAACTTCTTAGGAATAAATAGGCTACAAGGAGGAAACCTACAAAGTGTCACTTTTAACCTCTAGCAAATTTTCACAGCTGAGTGGCAAACTCCTCCCAAACAACATTTCTAATGGGAGGCTGACAGACTTCTAACTGAAGCAGTTCCACTGTGCCACTATAATAACCTACTTCTTTTGATTGCATTTATTTTTAATGATTATTTTCCCTGCATGCCAATCCAACCTGAGCTGCCAGAGGGGGAAGGGAAAGAAAATTGAGGCCGTTGTCTTGAGTTGCACTGCCACCTAGAGGTATTACTGAAGAACTGACACAGCTTTAGAAGGCAATGACCCACTCTAAACCTAAAGGAGAATTTTGCCTAAGGACTGATAAAAACAAAACAAAACAATTTGAAATGATTTCCTCGTTGACTTAAAAAAATATGTGGCAAAAATGACATATTCTGGGACTGGAGAGATAGTATAGAGGTAAGACTTTTGCCTTGCATCCAGAAGGACAAAGGTTCGAATCCTGGCATCCCATATGGTCCCCTGAGCCTGCCAGGAGCGATTTCTGAGCGTAGAGCCAGGAGTAACCCCTGAACACCGCCGGGTGTGACCCAAAACAAGCAAACAAACAAAGGCATATTCTTAAGTTGTTAATTAAAAAGTTATTATTAGGCTTACTATGGGAGATAGGTTCTTTAAGAATTGTTTCTGCCTCTCTGGGGTTAGCTGGGGAGAGCAAGGACTGATAAAGTCAACAGTGAGTTCCAACATCAGTTCCTGCTACCTCCACTACGAAGCCCTCAAGGCACACTAGTCCACTTGTTCTGCAAGGACTCAACCCCCACCACCCACAAGAGATTTCTAAGAGCTATGTACTCAGGCTGGAAGGAGAAATTGCTCTTTGAGGAAAATAGGAAGTCAGTCCTAGACCTTACCCAGGCTTCTCAGGTCCATTGCTTTCCCTTAGAGAAAAGAACATGAGTGTGAGATGAGCAGTAAAGTAGAAGCAGATCTTATTTGGAGGTACTGTGAAAGGAGGAGAGGAGGTTAAGAGAGAGCAAGGTGGTCAAGAGAAAGTGCAGCTTCTCCAAAGGTGGAAAGAGCCCTTGTACACAATCCATCCTAAAAGGAGGAAAGACTACATCTCTAGAGAGAGAGGCAGGTGTTCCACACACTGTACCAGGCAACACTTCTGAACATCTCCATTGTTCTAAGTTGACTTTTGTTCCAATCTCCCCTGCATGGGCCTTTTCAACTAGCTATGTGTCCTGTTGTTATGGTGGTTGGGTGGGGGGAGGGTGCGAAAGTTGATGGTCCTCTTTGATATCTCTTTCCTGCTGGAGGGAGTTCAGTCTTCTCTAGACCTGTAATAGCACCAGGTGATGTTCTTATTCATGATGAAGTAATTGCTCCAAACCCTGTCTCTTGGGTTTTATTATATCTTAAGAATTCATTGCCTTGCATGTGGCCAACCTGGGACGGAATCAGGTTTGAGCCCTAGCATCCCACATGGTCTCCCAAGCCTGGCAGGAGCAATTTGTGAGTGCAGAGCCAGGAGTAACCCCTGAGTACTGCTGGGTGTGCCCCTGCCCTTGAAAATAAAAACAAAAAAACAAACAACAAAAGAAGAATTCATTGCTGGGATCAGAACAATAACACAATGGGTAGGGTGTTTGCCTTGCACAAGGCCAACCTGGTTTCCATCCTTGTCATCCCATATGGTCAGCTCATTCATTCCAGGAGTAACCCCTGAGTGCAGGTGGATGTGGCCCTGAAATAAACAAACAAAAAACATGAACAAAAATGAATTAATTGCCTTAAAGTGGATAGGCTGGCTCTTACATACCTGCGTGCCTTCAATTAGTAATAATACAAAACAAAATTCAAGACTAGGCAAGTTAAGAGTCCCCTTATTGGAAAAGAGACCTTTAAACAAGAATAAAACTTGATGCAGGTAAAATACTTTCCCTTTTTTTGAATGATTCTGATCATTTATAAGGGCAAAGTAGAGACAGATAAAATGGTTTCACATTTTTGGTGTATTTATGATGGCTCCAACTACTTGATATATATTGACTTGGTTCTCAAGCAACCTCATACGGTGACCATATTCTATTTCCAATTTTATAGATGATATCCCTTGAAGGTTAAGCAAAGTTAGTGCTTGGTTCCTAGCTCAAGGGGTCTATTTCCTGAGATTTTGTTGTTAACTTTTTTGGTTTTGTTTGGGGCCACACAAGGCAGTGCTCAGGGATTACTCCTGGCTCTGCACTCAGGAATTACTCCTAGAGGTATCAGCTCCCTGAAGGCAAACCCACACACATTATACTATAACTCCAGTCCCTTAAATTTAATGCAATTAAATGATTTCAATAAGTAACAATAAAAATGAGGAACAGGAAAACCAGTCTATAGTAGGAAGCTTGCCACAAAGAGCTGTAAGTGCAGTTAAGAGTACAGAAAGGTCAACTGTGACAGTGATTGTTGGAACTGATTACTCTGGACATGAACTAGGTGCTGAAAAGAGATAAAGTGACATGCATGGTATCCTTCCATTAAAGATAGTGCAAAACACAGTGTGAAAAAAGGAGAGAATGAGAGGCAGACAGAGAGAGAGAAAGAGAGAGAGAGAAAGAGAGAGAGAGAGAGAGAGAGAAGCAAAAGGGAAAAATGCCTGCCCCAAGAAATGCATGGAGATGGGTAGATGGGAGAGGAAGGTGGCAGGGAAAGTGCACTGATGAAGGGTGGTGTACATTCTATGACTGAAACTCAGTATGAACAAGTGTGTGACCACAGTGCTTTAAGAAAATTATTAAATAAATTAAACTCTTCTTCTAGTATGTAAAAATCCACCTGAATTACCTGGATTACAGGGCCTTCCCCCACCTTGGTGGGGAGGAGGGCTCATGGAAATAAAGAAAGAAAAAGTGCTGGCTTTGTACTGAAAAAGGAGAAAAAAAGAAGCACATGGCTTAGGAGCACAGGGCAGGGAGAGCAGATGGCAAACAGACTCAAGGTGCCTGGGGCAGCTTCACCCAACTCCCTAACTGGTGGGCTTTATTGTTATTTTTATTCTACAGCAAGTACCTGGTCAATAGTTCAATTCCTGTGTACAGCATATCCAAGCCTAGCAACCCACTGTCTGTGATACCTGTGAAACCATATGTGTTTTCTACACACAGTGAGGTTTGTATGAGCAACCCATTAAGAGGCACAAGCCATGCTTGTGTATGGCTGCGCTGTGAGATTGTGAGCATGGGAGCAAGCACTGTGCACCATACTGAGTGTTTCTATATCACAACCCAGCATGGTATATTGGAGTGGTCCACAACTAAACTGTGCAAGTGCCACAGCATAGGGATGAGCATGCAACCTCGAGTCATTGCAACACGCTTATCCACAACAACAAAGAAAAGTGTGTGTTAAAAAAATATGGTTCATATAGAAAATACAGAAGGTAGAGCACTTGCCTTTGCATGTGTCCATCCTGTTTCAACTCTTGGCATCCCATATGTCCCCAGAACATTGCCAGGAGTGATCTCTGGCAGAGCCAGGGGGAAGTCCTGAACACCACCAGATATGCTCCTCCTCCTCCTCAAAAAAAAAAAAAAGAGGGGCCCAGAGAGA
>PVKC010003444.1:0-39065 GCA_004027635.1 Crocidura indochinensis | reverse complement strand
TTCCTTCCTTCCTTCCTTTCTTTCTTTCTTTCTTTCTTTCTTTCTTTCTTTCTTTCTTTCTTTCTTTCTTTCTTTCTTTCTTTCATTTTTTTTTGTTTTTTGGTCCCCATCCAATGGCATTCAGGAGTTACTCCTGGCTATGCACCCAGAAATTGCATCTGGCTCAGGGAACCATATAGGATGACGGGGATCCAACCTAGGTTTATACCGTGTCATCTGTGTGCAAGGCAAACACCCTACCACTGTGCTATAGATTAAGCCCTAGAAGCGATTTCTGACCACTGAGTCTTGAGCACCACTAAGTGTGGCCTAAAAGCAAAAAAAAAAAAAATGTTTTCAATTCAGTGTTCATAGTAACATTATTAGTCATGGTAGCTAACAAAAAAGCCCATTAACAGATGACTAGATAAAGAAGTTGTGAGATATGTTCATAATAGAATTATTTACCACTGGGAAAAATGTGCCCATTCAAGACAAAAGGAATAGAATATGAAGTATATTAATTAAGAAAATAAGTGAAGACAGTGATCAAATTATTAGAAGGTTTTTGTAATTTATGGAATATAAATTATTAGGTAAACAAACTATTGACAAACAACAAAATTACTGCCCTGGTAAGACCTAGAGAGATACTACAGGAATAATGCTAGATGCCCCCTAACACCACATTACCGTTGTGCATAATTTTGGCCTGATGATAATATAAATAATATTTTAATTTTAAATATTCATAGCATGCATATAATTATATATCCATAAAGCTAGATTTTCCATTGCTTTTTAGAAAGTTCTTTGGACACACTTTGTATCTGTTCTCTCTCCCATAAATTGAAGGCAGGTATGATATAGTACAGGATAAAATACATGCCTTTACCATTGACCTGCCAACTCTAGTGTGATCCATGGCACCACATATAGTACCTCTCAAGCCGACAATTAGGAGAGATCCCTGATGATAGACCAAGGTATAAGTCTGAACATTACTGCTTTAGACCCCAACCTGTCCTCCTACAAAAAAAAAATCAAGAACTCAAGAATGCTAACAATCTTTATTATTGATAGTCTAATTAGTTTAATAGGTTATTTACTATTTTCAATAGGTTATTTATTTCAATAGGTTAAGTTAATTGGTGCATATATGTGAAATTCAGTAAATACTTCATTTAATAATATATATTATTAATATATAATGATATATATATAATATATTATATGAAGTAGTTAATATAATACATACAAAGCCTGGACTTACACATGCTAGTTTTGCATTCCCAGACATGGGACATAGCTATTTTGAGAATATAGTTTTAAAGATATTAGAGATTCATTAGGGACATTTAAAGACTTAGAGATTCAGGAGATTATGAAGTTATTGTTCTGCCTTTCAGTTGAGGAAAAAGAAAAAGTCCAAGATGCTCAATTTTATCAGAAACATTTTATTTTATCTATTAACATTTAAGGGTTCAATAGATTCTTGGAATATAAAAATGCTTAAATCTTAAACCTGGTTTGTCTTTTAAGTTTTCTTATGTATTATTGAAGATTATAGAATAGAGTTAAAATAAACTGATACTAATTACAATCTAAAATATTAAAATACATAATAGTTCATATATTGATGGGAATCATTACAGTAAGGTCATTTATCAAAAATAAATTATGTAGAAATTATTAAGAAGCAATCACAAGTATTAAGCTTTGGTGCTGAGTTATTTAAGAAGTATGCTGTCACACTTAGTACAAATACCCCTGCACAATTTTGCTAAAAATTGTCTTATAGTTACTATTCTTATCACTTGCTCCAGATTCAATAGAACATTAACAATTATATATTTGGAAAATCCTATATATTTTTTTCTTTTTTCGTTAGTGGAACTAAGATAGATGACCTGACTCCTAGAATTAAGTTTTTGGTAGAAGTCTTCATTCTCTAAATTTACATAGTAGCTGATTTTCTTGAAAGTTTCTGTTTAAAACCTTTAATGTCAAACTATTACACAAGAAAAATGTAATTAACTAACTATATGAATCAGAGTCCCGTGTGAATTTTTGTAACTGGATCTAAAGGACACGATGGCTCAGATATAGGGTATAGTGTAAGATTACAATTGAAAGACTACAAACTACAAACTTTTATGAGACATGAAATGTTATTAAATAAATCAAATGTAGTAGCAATGCATGAACACTGTGCATTATCTTAGGAAAATTTGAATTAGAAGCTCAAAAGGAATTAGTCTGTTATCAAGCAGGATGAGTTTTAAAGTAAGATTTTTGCATGTGCTAATGGAGTCATTCTTTTATCCTAGTTTGAAATATAAAACATGTTTTAGTATATCTGTATAGCCATTAATTCTTGCATTTATTTACTGCACTGTTAATCCAAATATTCAATTTAGAAATATTGTCCTAAGATAAATGATTGTCTATGAGGAACTTCAGGAGGTTGACATAAAAGCATAACATTATGAACCGTATGATATATGAAGTTATGTACTTAACAAACATTTATTGAACGCTGATTATGTGCTATGCATTTGGGAAATGCAGATATTCAATACTGTGTGATGACTCTCAAAGAACTCCAGTTAATGATGAAAACAAATGCATAAATAAGTTCAGTAATTACAGTCCTGTGTGATAAGTACAATAATAGGAACACAGACAACAGTAGCACAGAGATGATTTAATAGGCTATAATGCACATTAAAGCAAGTACTTTGCAATTATTAAGTACACAGGGTGAAAAATAGTAATAATATTTTCTAATTTGTCAGGTCAAAAATGTGCTGATTCTAATTTTCTTCTCAGAGTAAATTGCCCCTTTATTGAAAAATCTCCCTAACGTCACTCCCCATATTATAAAACACTTTTCCATTAAATAACCTTTCGTCAGCAACCTAGGATAATTTCAAGTTACCCCTGAAGAAGAATTACATTCACAAATTGTATTTGAGACTTAGTATTTATATTTGTGGTGAATTGAGAAGGTTAAAGAAAGTAGAAAATGAATAATATCCTATTATTATATTATTCTCATTATTCATATTATTAACTACACAGATAAAAACCTAATTATTTCTCCATTTCATTGATTAACCTTATTCACAGAAACTTAGATTCATTTGTCAATTTATTAAATTCTTACAGAACAATGTCTCCACATTGTCCGTATGCTGGAAATTTCTTGCCTGAGAAAATTTCTTAGTTAAGAGTTTAGGAATTATAAATTATCATTATGGGGGCCAGAGAGGTAGTATAATAGCACTTGCTTTGAACCTGGGTTTCCTCCTCAATCTCTCATACAGTTCCCCCAGTGCTGCCAGGAGTAATTACTGAGTAAAGAGCCAGAGTAATAATTGAGCATTGCTAGGTTTGGCCCAAACCAACTCCTTGCAGAAAAATAACCATTATGAAAGTATGTGATCAGTTATTATAATAAAACTTAGGAATTTTAACAAAAGCATACGAGTATATTATCACATGACCAGAAGAAACAAGAGAAACCTTCATTTATTGGCTAGTTTTTCTTTGTAGAGAATAAAGGAGAGAATAAGAAACTGTACGTAATAATTTTGAATAAGGACAAGAGCAGATACTTTTCACAGTAAATGAGTATTATATGCACTCAAATATAAGCTTACCCGAGTATAAGCCACCCCCCCCTAATTTTACCTAAAAATTGGGAAAACTTAGTGGCTCGAGTATAAGCAGAGGTGGAAAATGCAGCAATCACTGGTAAATTTCAAAAATAAAAATATATACCCAAAACAATTAAAAACTTGAGAAATCAGTAGGTTAAATGTTTTTCAACATTTATTGCTAAAGAAAAACTGTAAACTAGCAACAATAATTTTAAAACTTTAAAGTGCAGAAAATCATGGCTTAACAGGTAATCAAGCTAAATAACAAAAGTTAAAACTGGATTCCTCCCCCTTCTCATCATCTATATTTCCAAACAGAGCTTCAGTAGTATCTGATGTGAGGGTATCAGCATAGACATTGTCATCACCACTGAGTTCGCAGCTGTCATCATCACTGCTGTTGGTCTTATACATAGCGCAGAATATTGGGGTTAAACAATTCAGTTAGGCCACCTATATCTTCAGCTCATCCGCAACTTGTGGATTGAGCTGAAGAACTGCCCCCTCCAGCAGATGGCAGAAGACGATTGGAGACTACAAGCATTTGATTCAGTGTGCAAGCACTGTATGACCCAAGTACAAACCGAGTTCGAGTTTTCAGCACAAAGTTTGTGCAGGAAAAATTCAGTTTATACTTGAGTTTATAGGGTACAAGATGCAAATGTCCTTATAAAATTATTACAATTAAATCAACCATTTAGTCTCAGTAGTATTTCTGAAAGAGATATAGAAAGTGGAGGCATTTGTTTAACTGTCAAACTTCAGTAAGCATGGTGAGTCTGGCCTGATAGCTTATATATCCTCTTTTATTTACTAGAGGGGACATCATGAGCTATGGGTCATCAAGATATTAGTCTTCCCTTTATTACTAGAGCCATCTCACCTTTCTCTTGTTATGACTTGTAAATACTTTAGTATTCCATACAGCTTAGACTAAGCAGAATGATATTATTTTATAAGTCTGAATTTTACAGCATTTTTAAAATTGACCAAAGTACTTCAAAATGTCAACACAGACAAATAAATAACAAAAATAGAAAGCATCATCTTGCTTAAGGATCATCTTCTATATCAATGGAAAAGATGATTTAAAGTTCAAAAATGAAATCATTTTTCTTTAAACAATTGTTTTCTTCACAAATGTGTTATATGGTTTTAATGAAAATAATTATAATTTGATAATCTATATGTTAATTAGGTGTTCATTTACAAAAATATGTTAATTTTTCTTATCCAATGCACTAAATATTTCAAAATAGAAAGAAAATAAAAATGTCAAGAGCTAAAGGAAAATATATGCACCTTTCATTTTGTTACTTTGGTTTTATTATTTTTATATACAAGATGAAAAGATAATAGATAAACTATATTATGTCAAAAATTTAAATTTGCAAACTGATATAAATAAATTAAAAGGTGGACCATGGAGATAGTTTGAGTAATTAGAGTATATTTCTAGTATGTAAGTGTCTCTAGTAGTCATATGTTTCTAGTGTGTATTACCCCTATTAAAATGTAAAACCACCAATTTGAAAAATAATATGCAAATTATCTATCTAAATAGGATATTAGGTTCAGAATAGATGAGAATCACTTAATAGATGCTATAATTAACAATAGACAAAATACCAAAGTAGATATTTCTCCAAAGGTGTATATTTATCTATCTATCTATCCATCTATCCATCTATCTATCTATCTATCTATCTATCTATCTATCTATCTATCTATCTATCTATCTATCTATCATCTATCTATCTATCTATAGTTCTTTAATACATAAAAAATTGCTTGAGAAATTTTAATGTGGCTGGAGCAGTGGCAGTGTGGCAGGGCAATTGCCTTGCATGTGGCTGATCTAGGATGGAGAGCAGTTAGACCCCACGGTCCTATATGGTTCCCCAAGCCAGGAACGATTTTTGAATGCATAGCCAGGAGTAACCTTGAATGTTATTTGGTGTGGCCAAAAAAACAATTAAAAAAGATGATGATAAAGCACTTTAATCATGCTATCGTACAATAGAAAATGGAGATATTATCAAATGTTGGTGTGTACATCTTCCATACAATAATGAAAATATAAAATTTGCAGTGATTTTTTTCACTGAAAGTGAGTTGAAATAAAAAGAACAGTGATCAACCTTCTCTCTTCCAAATTTTCTTTCAGTATGAAATGCTCAATGGTTTTGCTCCACTTTAGTGTAAGTGTTCTAAATTTTGTAACCTTCTATTTTCCCAGATATATACACACAAAGGAGAATTAGATAGAGCAAGAACTAATTACACAGTGCAGAACTCACTATTCAGGCCTCCATAAATATTTCATGTGCATTATTCCAATGACTTAAATTTTATGATTTATCTAAGAGTTTCTGTCTTTATCTTGAATTCAAATTTTGTTTTCCCTCAAGCTTGTGTAGAGACTTTGTCTAACTTACTAGTTTATATTCATCTAAGTAACACCTGACACACAAAAGTAAATACAGTTTGAGCTTTCCATACTTCATAACCTCAAGTTCTTACATAATTTTTATGCACTCTAACCTTAGTATGAAGTGAAACGCATTTAAATTATTAATTCATAATTGTGTCAGCCTTCTGAACCTCTCTATATGTTTTTAATTTCAGGAATATGCATTACTTAATTTATTCAACACTAATATCTATGCTAGTGTAAGGATTTAGCGAAGGACTACACAAACTCTCAGTAAACATATCTGAAATTAACCAAACCACAGTATTTTTATTTTAAATTAAGTTTATTGAGGTATACATATATGTATATGATATGTATGTATATGAATATATATGTACATAAATATACATATATTATGAATATATTATATAAATAGACATACTTATACCCAATATATCACCATATAGAAACAAATTAAGAGAGTTGAGCCCATTTTTAATATTTCTTAATGATATGTTTTGAGAACAAAAATAATGTTTTGGGGCCAAAGAAATAGCACAGCCATAGTGTGTTTGCCTTGTATACAGCTGACCCAGGATGGATAATAGTTTGACTCCTGGCAGCCCACATGGTCCCCTGAGCCTGCCAGAAGCAATTTTTGTGTGCAGAGCCAGGAATAACCCCTAAGCACTGCCGGGTGTGGCCCAACAACAACAACAACAACAACAAAAATTCTTTTATAATAACTAAACATCAATTATAATACCATCCTTATTAAAATGTTATTAGTCATAAGGTCATAAGACATTTTATATAAACTTTTGCTTTTTAAACTAATGTTAAAAGGAAAAAAATTTTGATTACTATGAGGGTAAAACTCCCACCACAGACATTTAGACATATACTAGAATGAACTAGACAGATGCATTTCATTTAGTGTGTAAGATAAAACTGCTATTTGATATTCAGCTTTCTGTGTGGGGAAAGCCTTTTTGCTTTTCTGAATTCCAGTAATTGTCTTGTTTGTAGTCCCTTGCTGCAGACCTTTGCCTCCTGCCAACTGTTTGCCAGACGTGGCATCACTACTAAGAAGGGAGAGGTTTCCAGAGAGCCTAAGATATATATTGAAATCAAACAGTCTTCTAAAACTATTGTTTTCCAATTTCCACTAAATCATCCTTCTGGTGACCCTTTCCACTCAGTGGATTTCAAAACACTTAGTGAAAAAAATAACTAAAAAGAAAAGCCATTATTCACAGATGCTCTGTACTTTTAAAGAGTAAAATTAGTTTTCTTTTAGTGTGTTATTTATATAAATGATATTCCATTTTTTTTCAGATTCCATTTTGAGTTCTTTGGATTAGCTATGGCATAATAATGGAATCTACGTATCAACATATCACTTCCTCTGTGATTTCTAAATTTAGGGTTAGAACGAAATACAAAAAAGTAGAAAGAGATGATGTAGGATTTTACATCTTAGAGTAAAAAAAAATTAAAAAGAATACTATCTTAATGTCTGCCAATACTTCCAAGTAGTTTGGTCTGGACTGATACCTTTGTATTCTTCTCAGAAAGGAGAGGGACAAATTCCCCTTTTTGCATTAACTGCAACAGTTCAACACCAAACCCCTACATCCTTTGATCAGAAATATCCCACACTCATTTACTTGGTCTTCTAAAATTTCCAAACCACCTAATCTATTTTAAATTTATAAAGCTTGAATGTGCTGCTGTAAATGGCCATTGGATATCTTAATATTCTGTAGTGTCCACCCAGTAAATCTGGTGGGAAAGTTACATAGAACTCAAACCTAAGATGGAAAATGGTTTGATCCCTGGTGTCTCATATGATCCCCCAAACCAGGAATTATTTCTGAGTGCAAAGCCAAGAGTAACCCCTGAGCGTCATCAGGTATAGCCCAGAAATGCAAAAGAAAAAATGAATACTGGATATAATGATAATATTGAAGTTCTATTTTAATAGTTAAGTTGGGACTGATTCCAGAAAGATGTCATACTATTAAACTGTGGCATTTGTAGGGCCTAATATATATATATTTAATAATTACTAGAAACTCAAATAATATAAGATGCATGGGATTTAGTTAATGATGTCCAATAATAAATAAGAGCTATCAGTCAAGAGTAGGTATCTTTAGGGACTGAAGAAAGTGTATGGCAGGTAATGCGCTTGCTTTGCACGTTCCCAATCAGTTTGATCCTTGACCTATCCATCCCTAGCCAGGAGTGATCCCTGAGTATTAAACCAGGATTAAATTTTTAGTAAAGGCTGTGCTTAGAAACAAACAAACCATATTTAATATAGATATTTCTTATACTTACTACTCATTATTGTTTTATATCCTTCTGGAATGGCAAGATTTGTTTTGAAGGAAAAGAAGGCTGTTGATCAGTTTCTTTTCACTGTTTAAAAAGTGAAGAAAACTACCTTCCAACAATCCGGCTCTTTGGCACAACAGAGATATTGATGCGTATGTTGCTTAAACTCAGAATCAAATATCACCACAACTTAACTATCAAGTTAGTAATATACAATCTACAAGAAAGATTCATGTCATCCAGAAATAGATTCTCGAACCACAAATGATTAGGCAAGTAATTATTGATTAAGAAATGCAATAGCATACCTAAAGACAGAGATGTCCTAAAAACAAACCATTTCAATACTCCCTTTATATATGGACAATGAAAATAAAGAAAGCGGATAAAGTTCTAAAGAAGACATTCTGCAAAATGTTCTATCTAGCGGCCCGAGTGGTAGCAGAGTTGTAGGGTATTTGCCTTGCAAGCTGCTGACCCAGGACAAACGTGGGTTTGATCTTTGGCATCCCATAAGGCTCTCCGAGCAAGGGGTACTTTCTGAGCTCAGAGCCAGGAGTAACCCTAGAGCACCACCGGTGTGACTTTAAAAACTCAGAAACAAAAGAATATCCTGTTTTCTAAAATTTCATATATTTGTTCTAAGCTGATTCTAAACTCTTAAATATCATCCCATAAGATGGACTTTTTTTTTTTTTTGGTAAAAAACCAGCCTATAAAGAATTATATACGTTGCTTTTTTTTGTCAAATGCTCACTGTTTAAGTAAATATAAAAAGCATAACAATCTAGAATTATGAAACTAAAATCAAACAAATGAGATAAACAAGTCTGGAGTTGGAGCTACAGTGGGTAGGGTGATTATCTTAAATATGGCTGACCTAGGTTTAATCCGCAGTACCATGTTTGATGCTGAGCCCAACAGGATTAATCCCTGAGCACAGAGTCAGAAATAAACCCTGAGAACAGACAAATGTAACTTCAAATTTTAATAAATAAATAAATAAGTCTGTAGGTCTACTTCAACTAATGTCTACATTAGAGAAATAGACAAATACTTTAAAGTAACTGTAAAATACACTATGTAAGCTAAGAGAATACATGGAGAAAAAACACTAAATGTTTAATAATAATAAATGTGGAAGCTAATAAAGTTATAATTTACTGAAAATCAAAAGGAAATTCTAGAGGAGACAAAGGAAAAAATGATTTGACAAAGCCCTTAAGGGTGTTCAACAGCTTATTCTAACAGGCAGGAAAAGAAACAAAGAATTTGTAGACATGTTATTTAAATTGAAATTAATTAGAAAATTTAAATAAACAAGCAAAACTATGGGAGCTATAGTTTGCATAATGAAAACAAATTATACACAGCATTGGAAAAAAGGGAATCAAAATTTTCAAAATAAAAATAAAGTAAACACGGTCTTGTGTGACAGTACAGCATAAGGCATTTACCTTGTATGAGTCCTAATCAGGATAGACCCAGGTTTGATCCCCAGCATCTCATATAGTCCCCCCTAGCCTGCCAGGAGTGATTTTCTGAGCACAGAGCCAGGAGTATTCTCTGAGCACTGCCTAGAATAGTCCACAAACAAATATAAATAAATAAATAAAATAAACAAATCTAATTTTGAAAATTAGTATCTAAAAACTGAAATGCAGTCACAGAAAAATAAGAAAACAAAACTTAACTCTTTTATGTAATAATTTAAAGCATAAATAAGGTAAACTCACCAATCAAAAACATAATGAAATAACATATTATCAAACAAGATCCAAAATAATTGTCTAAAACCAATTCAGTTACAGATAAAAAGTGAAAAAATTAAAAAATTAACACAATGAGTAACATTAGCATATATCTTAATTTAATTACTATGTGAGACAGTTAAATGTCACATGCTAATAACATACTTGCATTTCACAGAGATAAAACAACAGTAATATACTTATACCAATTATTAGCTTTTCTAAATATGCAAAATTTACTAAGTTTAAGGGATGAATAGACACTTCTTTGATAATACACTTTCACTAGTGAATATAAAAATCTATCAATAAACAATTAAAAAACTAGAAGTACCACTCTATGACAGATTTTATAATTCAGAAACAAAATTTAATAAAACTAAATAATGCTAGAATGCAGAAAATTATAAAAGAACCAGAACCAAATCACTTTTACTCAAGAATTGTATAAAATATATATATATTTTTTTTGGTTTTTGGGTCACACCCGGCAGTGCCCAGGAGTTAGTCCTGGTTCCATGCTCAGAAGTTGCTCCTGGCAGGCACGGGGGACCATATGGGGCACCGGGATTCGAACCGATGACCTTTTGCATGAAAGGCAAACGCCTTACCTCCATGCTATCTCCCGGAACCCTTTTGGTTTTTTTTTTTTTAAATATTTAATGAAGATTTGATACTTATTTCTCTCATTATTTCCAGAATGTTACAGATAAGAATACTTCAATTATTTTCTTAGGCCAGTATTACTTTGATGCCAAAAGATGATACGACACTAAACAAACAAAAAAAAAACTAAAAATTTAATTGTATATTCAATGATTATTACATACCATGATAAAATGAAACTATTTTTTTAGAATGAATGTTAGTTCAGCAAATAAGAATAATAATTTTTATATTAATATTGACATAATTAATGAAAAATAAAGATATTGAATCTATCTCAATTGATGCAGTAAAATTTTGAAAAAAATAGTAACTGTCATGAAATTATCATAACTAAAAATAAATTTCACTTGAGATACAAGTGAGATTAAGTTAATAAGGAACTCACTTTGCTGATGGTCAACAGTGGTAAGATCATAGTTTAGCATTTGTCCTCCTGAGCACCACCTAATATGAATTGTATTCTAAGACTAGCTAGATATAGCACTGGTAAGCTTGTTGATTTAAATTTACTTTTATTTTAATTTGAAAATAAGGTATGTGCAGTTGGAATAGGAATTTGTTTAGTATTTTTAAACTATAATCTAGTCCTACAATGGTCTATAGTACAGTGGACCAGCCCCTGTTTAAAAAGATTGAGGAACCCTGCTTATAGGAATTAGTGTAAATCTTTACAATGCTTTCAAGAGTATTATAATTTTAAAAATGTTAGTCCCCCCACGACATTTGTTTCCATTTCCTTGTATATTCTTTTATTTATTAAAACTAGAAAGCAGTTTTCAATTTTCTTTGTATAGATATTTCACCTCTTTAGTCAAGTGATTCAAAGGTACTTGATTTTCTGAGGCACAAAGTGAATGGAATGTTTATCTCTATTTTTTTCTTTCATTATTTTTATGTATGACATCCACAGATTTTTGTGTATTAATGTGTAGCCTGACACATTATTATACAAATGTATTATTTCTATAAGCCTTTTCTAGAGTCTTTGGGAACTTTTAAATGTACCATCTTGTTATCCACAAATAGTGAGAGCTTGGCTTCTTCCTTGATATCTTTATCTTGCCTATTTGCTATGACATATATGTCTAGTATTATACTAAATAGATGCAAGAGAGTGCAGGTTTTTTTGGGGGGGTGTCACATCCAGCAGCACTCAGGGTTTTCTCCTGGTACACTCAGGAGACCATATGGGATGCCGGGATTCGACCACCAACCTTCTGCATGAAAGGCAAACGCCTTACCTCCATGCTATCTCTCCGGCCCTACAGGGCAGTTTTTTAATGCTAAATAATAGCAGAAAGACTTAAGTTTTTCCCCATTGAGTATACTGCTTTCTATGAACTTGTGGCAAATGACTTTGACTATACTAAAAAAAGTATTTTCAATTTTCATATTGTTAAGAATTTTTATCAGTTCTGGATCTTCTCAAATTTTATTCTTTATCTGAATAGATTTATATTATCATATAGTTTTTCTTTATTTCTATGGTGTACTATGTTGATAGACCTGCAGATTAAACCATCCTTGCTTTCCCAAGATGAATAGTACTTAGTCATGGTGTATGATCTTCTTGATAATTTGTTGGGTTCTATTAGAGGATCATTTATTAATGATCAAGCGATATGAGAAAAACTTATCTCCATAATATAGAGTAAAATTTATATAAACTATTTCCTCAGATCATGATCCTCTGATAATAGAAGTTAACTAGAAACACAAATAGAAAAATAATCAAACAACTGGAAAATTAACAGTGAACAAATGAAGAACCAGTGTGTCAATGAGGAAATCAGAGAAAAATATCAGAAGATTCCTGGAACAAAAGAGAATGAGGATATGAACTACAATAATTTATGTGACTCAGAAATAGACAAAGACATGAATTAAATATTTCTGAAATTTATATAGAAAAGTTACCCCAATCGCAAAATAGCTATTTTTAATCCTATGAAAAATTAAAATAGGAGACATCACATCTCCTGACTTCCAACTCTACTATAAAGAATAATAATTAAAATAGCATGGTACTAGAATCAGGATGTAGCCTCAAATCAATAGAATAGAATAGATTAGAATAGAATAGAATAGAATAGAATAGAATAGAATAGAATAGAATAGAATAGAATAGAATAGAATAAAAAACCCAAAGACAGACCCTCAGTTACATAATTAGCTACTCTACAACAAAGGAGTAAAAATGTGAACTGGTCCAAGGAAAACCTCTTTAGAAATACTGCTGAGAAAACTGTTCCACTATGTGCAAAGAAAAAAAAAAGAAAAGAAAACTATCATATTTTTTACTGACATGGACAAAAGTCAAAAATCAATATATATTCAGGATCCTGAATCAATTAATTACATAGAGAAAATAAACAGAACTCCCTATTGATTAGAAGCCTGAGGTATACTTAAGGATAAAACAGCATTGACTAATCCAGTAGAAACAAAGGTAAGCAAATAGAAATTGTATATACTTGAGTATAAGCCGATCCAAAAATAAATCGACTCCCATAAATTCACTCTAAAAACTGGGAAAACTTAGTGACTTGTGTATAAGCTGAGGTGGAAAATGCGGCAGCCACTGGTAAATTTCAAAAATAAAAATATATATCCAAAACAATTACAATAATTGAAGAATCAGTAGGTTAATTTTTTCAATATTTATTGTTAAAGAAAAGCTGTAAACTAGCAACAATAACTTTAAATCTTTAAATAAGTGCAGAAAACCGTAGCTTAACGGGTAATCAAGCTAAAACACAAAGAATAAAGATCCTCAAAATGCTGCCATTTGATCCAGCAATTGCTCTCCTAGGTATCTACCCCCAAGTCAGAAGGACATTCATCCCAAAATATGTGTGCACCCCACTATTTATCACAGCACTCAGTATAATAGCCAAGTCTTGGGACCAACCTCGATGTCCAACAACAGAAGAGTGGATCATTAAGATGTGGTATCTATACACAATGGAATACTACATGGCAGTCAGAAATGATACAATCATGGACGTTGCAGCAATGTGGATGGACCTAGAACATATTATGTTAAACAAAGTAAGTCAGAAGACAAAAGATAAACACAGAATGATAGCACTATTCTGAAGCACCTAGAACATACACCTTATATACAACCAATACTCAAGAATCAAATAACGGGGTTTAACATGGTAGAAACTCCAAACACTGTAACACTCAACATACACAGGAGAGCAGTGCCCAAAACATATGAAAGAAGAACGAAACAAACTCTTAACTACACACTATACTACAAAGAAACCAGCAATGGCATAAACAGCAGGATAGAGAGAACAGGTATGTAATCAGATTTCTACTACAAAGGCCCATAATAATTCCTTAGGGATTTAATACAGGATTACAGGTAAAGAATACTATGGGAAATCACTGACTCCAATGGAAACATCCCATAAAAATATGTTTTAATGCCTTAATCTTACTATATTTAAAATAGCCTCTCAGCTTTTCTGTCCACAGGCATTCTTGGATATGAAGGGTGGACAAACTAAGACGTCATCTTGGGGCCCAGTCACACGAGATACCATACCCAGCTTGCACTATGAGAATGTCCCCAGAAAACTCTTTAATATACACTTTATCACTAGGTAATACCTTCTTTTAGGACTTGAAGCACAGAACACCGAAGCAGCAACTGTGACCTACAGATTTATTCTACAGGTCCTACTCATCGAACACATTCAAGCAAACTAGCATTCCCTTGCATATTTCTCCTTTCTTCTCACTACTTTATTTTTTCTTTTCTTTTTCTGTGTTCTCTCTTCTTCTCTTTTTTTAAATGTATTTTCTCTTCTCTTATTTCCTGCCTCTTACATATACTTCCCCCTTTCTCCCCTTTGGAAATCCGACTATCCCTTCACACCTCAATCCCATCCAGATTTCCCACCTTATTAAAACTCTTCACCCTCAGTTTTTAATCTACTAGGCATCAATACTGACCTCCTACCCCAACAAATCAGTATCCAGCACCCAAGCGAAGGGACACCAATTTAAGCCCACACCCCCTCCCTGGCAAGAAAAGGCAACCAAACCCCCTGCTGACTCATCCTGCGTGGCCCCCTTACCAACTCTTCCAAAGGTGGACTATTACTTGAAACCTGACTAAGCTCTAAAGGTATCCCCAAAGCAAGAAATCTTCCCTAGACCTTCCTGCCACAAAACTTTTACCAATCTCAAGAAGGCCAGGGTGTGTGATGCAAAGGCGCTCAGGAACCCACACACCACAAGAAAATTTCAAAAGACAATGGGGAAACCTATAGTTCCATCATAAGTATAAGACCTGTATTGCACTACATCTTTACTTACCTTTCCCCAAATGTAAGATAGTCTCTTGCACCATATTGTTCCTTTAATTACATTGTTATTTTTTTGATCTTTGTTCCTTTCATATATATATACATATATGTCTATATATGTATATATAAGCACATATATTTTTATTTCTATATATATCTTTTTTGGGTGTGTGACCTATCTCCATTTTCTTATTTTTCCACCCCCAAATGCACCGGCATTATAATGTAGCACCATTTCCCCCTGCAAAGGCACACTAAAAAAAGGGGAAATCTTACATATAGAAACAAGCTCTTATCTATTAGGGATAAGTACTCATACTTGTTTACAATACAGGGACATCTCCCACCTTGAAAATATATCATGTAGACCCAACTTAGACCCCAGGTGATTAGACACCATTTGTCCAGCCTTGAACCTTGGATCCCAGACATAGAAATGACACAGTTCTTCACAACAACTACAGGAAACAAATCCTATCTGGGACATCCTCAATACTGCTTGGACACCATCAAGTGTCAGCTCTAATATGATATCCTGACAACAAGGAGAATGGGAACAACTTGACATAAGAGCAGGTTATCTTACCCCTCCAGCTGATGATAAGACAAAATCAGAAGACTTGTCACCCTTTAGACAGTCCAAAAGCCAAGAGCGCAATTTACAGATGACTGGCTGATGGAACAATGACCGTACTGTATGTATCCTGTGACCAAAAAAAAGCCCTAATCTAGGGTTTGAGATATGATCCGCACAACAACCATGATCTCCAATTCCAAAGGTCCATCAGAGACAATTGCAATGGAATGGGTTTTCTGGAAACACAACGAAAGACGTCATCATAGGCTCCATCCTGGGATCAGTGCAAAGACCAAGACCATCAAACGCAGAAGACGGATTGAAATGACACTGAGGAACAGAACTTCTAGAACCATAAGAAAAGCTTCATCATAGGTTCCACCCCTTGACCTGTGCAGACGCCGAGATCTCTAGATACAGAGATCTGATTTATCACCCAGGACTAAGCAGAAGTCTTCCAAATACCACGGAAACAACAAGGGGAGAGTAAATGAACCTGAAGAGAGTCTATAGTTAGTCCCATGACAATATAATCCAAGGGTGGAGAGACCCTGTACTTCTTAGGCTAATTTGAATGACCCCAATATTTACTGTGCCTGTGCAGTAGGGAAAAATATACGCAAAAAACAATTTTTTTAATATATCTATGTAGGTTTTGTGTATCACTTCGTTTTGGTATGGTTACTGAAGTTGTTGTCTCTATTTATATTCATATATTTGTTTGTTTTCTTCTTTTCTTTTTCTTTAGATGCTATGCCATGTTTTTTTTTATTTTATCTCAAGACTATGACTTTTATTATGTGCTTATCTTTATTGTTGGAGTGCTCACTGGATATTTTATTTGACACTTCTTTTTGTATTGTTGAGGTGTTTCTCCTTCTTTCTCCCCTTCATCGCTCAAACAAATGATGAGACCCTCTAGAAGAACTCTGCCCATTTTCAACATATTTGATTTTTACCTCAGTTTATCACTTCTCTCTTTTTCAAACAAAACCACATAATTGGAACTATCTAATACCATCTCCCAGTTAGAGGAGGAAACAAGGGAGGTACAAAGACCAAACCAGGTGTAGGACCACTAAGGAATAAGCTAAGCTAGAGGGGACCACGTATTCTAGCAGCCCCGGGGGTGAAGGAGGGGGATATGGTAGGACAGAAGCAGAGGTGTAGGGAGGATAATTTGGTGATCAGAATCCCCCTGATATTATATTATAAAATATTATTGTCAACAATATGTAAGCCTCTATGATCAAAATAAAAATTATATTTAAAAAATCCTTCAAAACTGGATTCCTCCTCTCCTCATCTGTATGTCCAAACTGAGCTTCAGCTCTATTTAATATAAGGGTATCAGCATAGAGATTGTCATCATCACTGAGTTTTTAGATATCATCATCTCTGCTGTCTCATACAAAGCTCAGATTATTCTGGGTTAAATAGTTCAGTGGCATCTAGTTCAGTTCAGCCTCTTACTTCTTCTGTTCAGCCATGACTTGTGGACTGAAGCACCACCCCCTCCAGCAGATGGCAGAAGATGACTGGAGATTACATGCATTTCATTCGGTGTGTGTGCACCAAATCAAATAACTTGTATGACCCGAGTATAAACAATTTCGAGTTTTTCAGTTTATCCTTGAGTATATAGATATATTAAACTAAGAAACTTCTACACTTTAATGGAAAATGATGACCAGAATAAAAAATCCAGCCCACATAATTGGAGAAATTACTTGACTACCACTAGTTTTATAGAAGTTCACTATTCAAGACATATAAAGCACTGCTAAATTCTACCAGAATAACCCCAGACCTATTAAAAATGGAGAGAAGAGATATATTGGCCAGTCTTCAAGGTTTAAAGACAAATGGAAAAAGGATTTATAAAATACTCTATATTACTAATCATCAGGGAACTTCAAGTCAAAATTTGATCAACAGTGATATATCACTTCACATCATAGAAACTGGCCTTCAACAAAAATTATAACAACCAATGTTGATGTTGTTAGAGAAAAAAAGACTTCATTTACTGCTGATGCGAATGTTGAACTGTTCAACCTTTTTGGAAGACAATTTCAATATTCCTCAATAAGCAAATAAACAAATAACACACAAGGACTTGAGCTTCAACATCATCTACTTGTTCCACTGTAGAAAACAAGACCAAAAGCGTTAAGATATACCTGTTTATCTATGTTCATTGTAGTTCTATATACAACAAGCAAAAAGTGAAACACCTCAGATATCCATGAACAAATGACTGGATAGTGAAAATATGGTATATACTCCAAGGGATATAACCTAGGAGTGCAAAATACAATGCAAAAATGCCCTCTGCTCTTCTTTATTCATTGCAGCACTATTTACAATAGCCAGGACCTGAAAGCAATCCAGTTGACTGAGAACAAATGTATATATATAAAAATACTGTGATATAGCTACACAGTGTTATACTATACAACTACTAGGACAAATAGAGTCATTATAATTACTTATACATGAATAGACAAGATATTATTATTGCTGAGTAAAATGAGTCAGAGCGAGAAAAAATATAGAATAATTTTACTCTGTTGGGATATAAGAAAACTAAAATTCAATGTGGAAATGATAACAAGAAACAATAGAGATAAAGATTAGGAGGACCAGTCCTAAAAAAAAAAAGCTTGCCACAAAAAGTGGAGAGTGCAATTACAGTAATGAAGAATCTACTATGAAAATGATAGGTTGAACTGATCATTCTGGATAAGAAATAGGTGTATAGCATCCTTTCATTAACAGTAGGACAACCACAGTGTTGAAAAAGAAAAGAGAGAGAAAAAGAAAGAGATACGTAAAATGCCCGCCCCCAGAAGCAGGTTGGGTTGGGGAGTGTGGGCAGGAGGGAAGAGTGCATCAAGAATGGTGAGAGGGAAATTTGTTGACTGTAGTGGTAATAAATGTACACTCGTGAAGGTTGTTGTACATTGTATGTTTGTAATTCAATCGTGAACAACTTTATCTGAAAAAAAAAACTTTAGTATAAACAACCTTGTAACCACAGTGTTTAAATAAAAAAATAAAAATAAAAAAATGGGGCTGACATGGTGGCGCTAGAGGTAA
Organism: Crocidura indochinensis; assembly: GCA_004027635.1. NCBI lineage: Eukaryota > Metazoa > Chordata > Mammalia > Eulipotyphla > Soricidae > Crocidura > Crocidura indochinensis. The sequence goes on along the minus strand of PVKC010003444.1, from coordinate 20,238 downwards.
GGTGTCTGCCTTGCCAATGCTAGCCTAGAATGGATGGAGGTTCAATCCCCCAGCATCCCATATGGTCCCCCAAGCCAGGAGCAACTTCTGAGCGCATAGCCAGGAGTAAGCCCTGATCATCACCAGGTGTGCCCCCCCAAATAAATGTTCATAAAAATAAAAAAAAAAGTATGGTACATATGCGCAATAGAATTTTATTCAGTCATAAGAAAGAAAAGTCATAAAATTTACTACAAAGTGTATGAATATCAAGAGTATCCTGTTGAGTGAAATCAATCAGAGAGAGAATAAACTCAGAATAATCTCTTGCATATGTGGCATATAAAGAAACTACTTAAGGGAATATCAAATACCTAATGGCAATAGAAACAAAGCATATAACAGGTTTTCAGTTGGAAGTTTTCAACTGGGGCATGGGATGGGAATAAATTAGGGAAGGGAACACTGTGGCACTGGCATAAGGAAAAGTGCCTGCCATAGAGGTAATTTCTGGGAGAAACGAGATATTGCTGGAGTGCAAGAGACACTGTTAAAGGGTTGGGGTTGGAACAATGTATACTGAATTCTAACCATAGCTATCATTGTGACTTCGTAATTCAAGGTGATTCAATAAAAAGAAAAATCTATGTGGTGACCACTAATTTTTATTCTAAATTTCATAAGTGACAGATATAAGAAAAATGTCAGTGATTGCCTGAGGCTGTTCTGAAACTGACAGACTGACAGAATAGTATGCAGCATGGGAAGTCATGTGCCAGGATCTGTGCTCAACCTTTTATGCCACATTGGTAAATCTATTCCCATAACCTCATACTGAATTTTGTTCTTTCTAATGAACAGATTTGGACTATCAAGGGACCACATTTTCTTCTATCCCAGAGGAACCATCCCAGTGCAACTCATTTCCCTCTCAGTGTGCACATCATCGCAATCTGCATGCATTTCCCACAAGGCATGCCTGAACAGCTTTGCAGTCTAGCAAAGCATCACTCTCTTCTTACACCCAAACTAATTATGTTCCCAGTCACATCCTTCATTGCATACACCGAGTCAAATGTCTAATTACACATTCCCAGCAAGGTATCTATTAGGGCCCCCACCAAGCAGCTCATTACAGCTTACCAGCCACACATCTCATTATAAGACCTGGACACATATGGTTTCCCACAGAGCAACCAGCCTCATTAAATATTTTTGAGAAACACATGTATGAACCTAAGGCTTTGGACTCTGAAATCATTAAAAACCTTGTTCTGTCACATCTCATTTCACACCAGTTTTTCATAATTCATTCATGTAAGTTCAGAAAGGCAGTACTTTTCCAGTACAGGGCACCTGGAAAATAGAATTTTAAAAAATAGTCAGAAAACAAATACTTACAACAACCAGAAAATCAACAAGAATGTATACAGTATAATTGTCAAGATTGAAAAATCTTCATCTAGTAGAGTGTTAATTCCTTCAAGCTTTTTAATTCTGGGGGAAAAAGATATATCACACATTTTCTCTAACTAAAAAGCAAAAATAATAAACATAAACATCTTCAAGAATACTATTATTAAATAAAATAATAAACATTTTTGTGTAATTTATCTATAATAATGCCAATGTGGTAAATTATTGTATAAAAATGAGATCTTTGTCACCCTAATTCTTGTATTTTTGAACATATTTGTCCTATGAAAAAGGGAATTCTAAAAATGTAAATGAATATAATTATCAATTAAACTCAAGATAAGATCATATTTATAATATGAAAATAGTAATTCTAATAGATATTAATATACAAAAGGAAACAGGGAGCTAATATACTAAATTGTACATATTTTCTAAATACTTTATCAATAATATCACAGAGAGTTCTGCCAATAGTGATTAAATTAATTACATAAATAAATGAATCTCTTTCTTTTGGTGGGAGGATTATAACTCACTGGCCACATTTTCACAGCATTTTGTCAGAGGCAATATACCCAGGGGATACCCAGGGAATTGACTGCAAGTTGTATTGGGGATACAAGTCAGCTTTGTTTCACAGATAAATGTAAAGCAAACACATTAACCTCATGATTATCTCTCCAATTTAAAATGTTTAAAATAAATAAACAGATATTTAAATGAACAACTATATATGTAAAATTTGAAGTAATTTAACTTCTTCCATGTAGTAAATAAATAATATACCATGAATAATAATTCTTAAGGATTCTGGGATTTGTTTTATTTTATTTTATTTATTTATTTATTTGGTTTTTGGATCACACCCGGCAGCGTTCAGGGGTTACTCCTGGCTCTATGTTCAAAAATCGTCCCTTGCAGGCACGGGGGACCATATGAGCTGCCGGGATTCAAACCACTGTCCTTCTGCTTGGAAGGCAAGAGCCTTACCTTCATACTATATCGCAGGTCCCGGGATTCTGGAATTTTTTAAAACAAATAACCTGGTTTCTTTAACAATAAAGTATAATTACTTTGACAAAAGCTAAGTAGACATACTATGTACTTATACCATAAATAAAACTTAATGATAAGATGATATGATTATTTAATGCATTTCAATATTAAAGATAAACATAAATGATCCATTAAATATTCTTTTTTACATTTACTTACAGTATTAAAGAGTTACATATATGTGTATTTATATTTACATGTCAAAATGTCACAGTTAAAAGAAAAAAGTTAATCACCATCATTTAAATAAAATGCTAAAGGCTTTTAAAAGTTCCTTGGCAGAATATAATGTTTGGTTTCTTTATTGCTTGCTGCAGAGATGTATGATATATGTGAGAAAACATTTAACTTTTTCTAATGCTTAATAGATCTTAAATAGGACTAGAGAAATAGTACAAACATTGAAGCACTTGCCTTTCACACTCTGACAAGGTAAGCTCTGTCTCTGGTAATTCATCTGAATCCCTTGAGAATAGCAGGAATAATTCCTTTGCACACAAACAGGTGGAACCTTAAGCACTCCCTGTCCCAGTGACAGGTGGGTTGGTGGTAGAAGGTGGGAGGGAAAGAGAAGACACTGGTAACAGAAAGGGTGCATGGGTGAAACATGATGTGCATTGATTGTATGACTGAAATTCAACACTAGATGAATTTATAACATTGGTGCTTAAATAAAGTAATTAAAAATAAAAATTAATAAATGAAAAGCAAAGTATCTAGATACAGATATTCAGGAACACAGAAACAAAATGGTTTTCAATGTCTTTCTTTTTTCAAAGTTTTTCTACTCAAAAATATTACTTTAATTCCATGACTGGGCAATAGTCATTGAGATAAACATAAGATCAAAATTAAATTAATGACATTTCTTCTTTAATTGCAGCCTTATGTTGCTTCTGTTCATCTCAGTCTGTGCATAGTAGCTTACAGGATTTCTTTCAATCTGCTAGCCATTTGCTCTTCTAGGTGACTTAAATGTCTTCCACTCACTCTAGTCTCAAACTTCAGTACCATCTCAGTTTTTCTGATATTCTTTGCTTTTCATATCTTTGGAGTGTACTATGTACAGCTGCTTCATTTCTATGCTGATACCTCTGCTGCTGTAGATAGCAAGAATTTAAAAATGAACTGCATTCCAAGATTTCTACTGCAAAGAATGTTTTATGATGCAAAGCAGGTCTGCTATTAGATGCATTTCTAAAGGGTTGTAAACTTTTTCTGTGTTAAAGTTGCCATATCTCAGCATAAATTCTCTTTTCTTTGGATGTCCAGGATACATCGAAGATATAGTGATGCTAACTCAAGTTTCCAGATGTAACTCCTTAAATTCAAGATCGCAACAATTAGAATATGATTATGGGGACTGAGAATATATAACATAACAGTTAAGGCATTTTCATTGCATGCAGCTGTCCAGGGATTTTTCTGCAGCTTTATATATGTTTCTTTCACCCCACGAGGAATGATACTTGAGCACAGAAAGAGTAAGCCCTGAACACAACTGGTGTGACGCCCCCCAAAAAAAGAAAAATATCTGAATAGATGATTTCATAAGTGCAATAAACTATTTACTTATGATTTAGATAACTTTCAATGTTTAAAATTATATAAAATTTTAAACTTTACAGAAATTATAAATAGTAAAAATCACTTCTTCCATTTTATGAATGAAAGAATCATTTATTCCATCTTAAGAATCACTTCTTCCATTTTAAGAATCACTTGAATACTGTATTCAATAAAATTGATATTAGATTTCAAGATTATTTTTATGATGTTATTATTATAATATTAAAATTTCCATTTAATTTTCTTATCTAGGAGCTGGAAAGTCAGCACTGAGAAGCATAACTAGCATGCTTCTGACCTTGAATTTTTTTTAATACAATGTTATACCCTAAATATTTTTGGGTGCTACATATAGCTTTGTGGAACCCAAAACACTTCTGGGGTTAGTGTCTGGTGATACTAGAGAACTAAACATTGCTGTCCAGGATAACTGGGATTTTATGCACTATAGATATGAACAGTAATCTATCCTCAGGTCCATGCATTGAACTACTACTCACCAGACTGACAAAAAACAAAACAGAAAAACAAACAAATAAACAAACAAAAAACAACTAGTGGCCAGGTATCATATGCACTGCTTGAAAAAACTTCCCAGGACAAATATAATTGTTATATACTCTTAATCTTCTGTTTTGATTTATTTTGTTTTTGTTTTTTTTTGTTTTTTGGCCACACCTGGTGACACCCAAGGCTTACTCCTGGCTATGCACTCAGAAATAACTCCTAGCTTGGGAGACCATATGGGTTGCCTGGGAATTGATTTGAGGTCCATTCTAGGCTAGCGTGTTCAAGGCAGATGCCTTACTGCTCATATCACTGCTCTGGTCCCACACTTAGTCTTTAATCAGAAACACTTTCTTAGTTTTTCTTTCATTATTTTGATCATTAAAATCAATTTATAAGCCAGAAATTCCATCTGTTTTGGCTTATCCTACAAGTTAAGAATATAATCAAGTCATCTATTTATAACAGGAAGATTTCAGCAATGAATTGAGTACATTTTATCCTGTGGTGTATAATTTTGGTTTGTCACATTACTGTCATATTACTGATGATTCATATTTTAATCAAATGATTAAATTGTGCTATATAAATAATCAGATAAAATGTTAAAATTTGCTTTTTTGTATTTAGCAAATATCTTGTTTGCAGTTTGGAAGTTTTATAGTCTTCATATGTAAATGGCATTTTTGTGATAAATTTAAGGTTATTACATAATAATTTTCAGCATTTATTTTATAAAATAGTGGCTTCAATAAAGTTAGTTGAAATCCATATCACCATATCACTTTTATAGTAAACAGCATTAAAGATAGTCATTTAGAAGCTTCTAGTATAATACAGAAATGTATTCACCATATATTTCATTTCAGTTCATGTTATAACTGGAAGTTTGTGTTGTTTTACTAGTGTCTCCCCATTTCTCCAAAAGGATATTGGCATCTATTACTCTCCTCTCTTTATGAAGTTTATATTGGTAACTTTCAAGTTTAAGTACTATGATGAAATATTGGCATTTTGTTTCTGGTTCATTTTATCAAACATAATTCCCTTAAGTTTCATCTAAGTTGTTCAAATGATTAGATAGTAATTTATTAGATTGAAATATGATAAATAGATCATAGACATATGTGTCTAACTTTATGCCAGTTTATATTACTGTTATAGCTATATCACTGTTGTTTAGTTGTTTGACTATATCAGAAATATATTTTACTTCATAAATGTGCCTATATTTATAATTCAATATCAAATGATAATGATCATAAGAACTTTAATTATGATAATAATTTTTGCATCTATTTACTTCATGATATTGTCCAGTATTTCTCTTCAGAGGTTCTGACTGGTATCAATGTGATACTTGTATTTATAAAATGAAATAGAGTATTTTTCAGTTTTCAGAAATGTTTCAGAAAATTAGCATTACATATTTTATTATATGGTAAAACTCACCAGGTTTTGCTATTTTTTAGTTGAGATATATATATATATATAGATAGATAGATAGATAGATAGATAGATAGATAGATAGATAGATAGATAGATATAGATATATATATATGGTAAAACTCACCAGGTTTTGCTGTTTTTTTAGTTGAGATATATTTTGATTCTTTCTCTCTTAGTCACTACTAGTGTGTTGAGTTTTTAATTTTTTCCTGATTAAATAACTTAAAGGTTTTATATATTTTACTTTGTTTTGTTTTTGGTTTTGGCCCACACCTGGTGATGCTCTGGGGTTACTCCTAGCTATGTGCTCAGGAATCGCTCCTGCCTTGGGGTACCATATGGGATGCTGGAGGATCGAATGATAATCCGTCCTGGATCAGCCACGTGCAAGGCAAATGCCCTATGACTGAGTCATTGCTCTTGCCCCAAGGTTTTATATTATTAAAAAATTATCAATTTCTGTTATATTATAGAATCACTGTGTAGTTTCCATGTTGTTATTTTATAATTTTTCTTTTTTTTTTTTTTTTGGTTTTTGGGCCACACCCAGTGACGCTCAGGGGTTACTCCTGGCTATGAGCTCAGAAGTCGCCCCTGGCCTGGGGGGCCATATGGGAACCGGGGGATCGAACCGTGGTCCGTCCAAAGCTAGCTCGGTAAGGCAGGCACCTTACCTGCAGCGCCACCGCCCGGCCCCTATTTTATAATTTTTCATCGCAATATATTATTGTCACTCTATTTTTAATTTTATTTATGCCCTAATCCTATATTTCCAAACTTTTTATTTATTTATTTATTTTATTTTATGAAGACCAAAAATGCAAAGAGGTCAAGGAGAAGTTACAGTGGGAAGACGGTCACCCATAAACAAAATTTTCAAAAGAAATCCGCTTGCTGACACCTTAATTTTGAATTTTCAGCCAAAAATCATTAAAAAAAATAAAACAAAACACATGCACAATTACTTTTGTCTCTCAAGTCTCCAGATTGTGATACATTATAACATTTCTTAGCAATACACAAAACAATCTAGAGCCACAAAATTTATGTAACTCCTTTAATATAAGAAGGCACAGTACTTTTTTACAGTTCCATTCACATGCATATTAATTTAAGTTAACCTCAAATGCTTAAGTGATTGACCTTGAGACTTGCTGATCTGAAGTTTAATACTATTATATTAGTTGTTGAGACAATTATAATACATTTGTTTCAGGAAGAACAAAGGCAAAGTTATTATTTTCTTCTTCTCTCTCTTTTTTTTAAGGTTAAGAGGCAAAGAAGCACAGCAAAAACGAAGTTAGAGTGGCAATTGTTGTCTATATAGGCAAAACATGGAAAGGAAACATAGAAAGGAAAAGTTTTGGCATAAATACAGGGAGACGTTACCCCTGAAGTTGTCTGGCATAAGACTAACTCTAGGCTCCAGGCATACTAGGTTGTCCAACCAAGTCATGGACTGTAGTACCAGTACACTTTTATTTTTCACACAGTCACCGTTGTTGGTGCCAGGTCTCCATAGTGAGAGATCCTGGAATCTGTACATATCCTACATCGAAGTCAGGATGATGTGGAGCATCCTCATGTTTCACCTCACATTTAGAGAGCAATGAAGACAGCCCTGTCCTTTGAAAGCAGGTTGTTGTTGTTGTTGTTGTTGTTGTTGTTGTTGTTGTTGTTGTTAAGTCTTCTGGGTGTTAAGGGAAGTTTCTTTTGTGTAGGTCGATGCCAGAGCAGTAGTAGAATCCTCCCTGGTAGAGGATTGCTTCTGGGTGATGCTACAGACAACCGTGGTTTTTCTGCATATCTGGTTCAGGGGTGAATGGAGAATGCCCATTCTTCTGAGACATGAGCCAGATCATTATGACAATGTTCAGGGTGTAAGGTCCCATTGCATCACAATATTTATGGGTTCCCATATCTATTAAATAAAAACGTGTTTGTATGTATAGTGTTTTCCTATTTTACTGTGCCTATGAAAAGAGGAACAATGCCACATGGCGCTATTGGTGCATATGGGGGCTGCTAAAACAAGTCCAACAATTCCCGTGACTTGGTTCCAACGTAAGCTTTAAACTGAGGGACTCTTCTACCAGAATTCCTTATTAAATGGATCACAAAGAGAAGAACAGACAAAACAGTGGGGAAAATCGTCACTGTATAAGAGACTGTTTTGTAAGATTTATAGCTGTTAAGGAAATACATATAAGATATTCCAGGTAAAAAGGGTAAATGTGGGGTAAAGATAGTTGGGGTTGAGGGAATGAAGGACTAGAAATGAGCATGTAGGGCAGTGGGCAAGGGCAAAATACAAGATGGACATTTTGCATATGCGAAATATATATTAATCATAGGAAATGCTATTAACATAAACCACCACGTAGTTTTGAAAATGAAGACCAATGAGAAAAAACATTGCCAGTAACTGCCCCAGTACAAACCAGCGCAACCTAGCATCTCCGAGCACCCCCCAAGCAAGGGAGAAGGCCTTTAGTCTGAGGTCTCCCCAAACCTCCTGCTGGCAAGAGCTAACTTTCAGAACAAAAAAGGATTCAGAATGAGAAGCCAGACATCCGCCCCCTCTCCTCACCATGTCCCTCCCCCTGGTGGAAGGGGTGGGATGGGGAAAAACTGGGGGACCCCTTTTGAGTCCTCTCTGTACCCACCTTTTCCTAATCTTAATATTTTATCATTCTTTTCTGCTTCCTTGAGTTGAAAATGTTTTTGAAATATCATATATTTATTTTCTAAAAGTTATGTTAAGTATTTTCAATTTAATATTAATACTTAAATATTTAATATTAATTTAACATTTAATACCATATTAATATTTAAATATTAACAACTTCTCTGTAAATTTGAAGCTACATATTTCATATTTGTGATTTCATTATCAAAGGTCAATTTTGTCTTTAAAATTTTTATTCATTCTACTTTCTTTTGATTATTTTTAATTATTTTTTTATTATTAGGAGGTGTTTAATTTAACTTTTATAAAAATATGATTTTTTTCTTTTACTGTTTCTTTTTAGGTGTATTCTATTGTAATAAAAAAAGATATCTGATACATCAAGGACATAAACATTTCACTCTTGTCAACCAAATTATCTTGATGACATTTAATATATTTTAGTTTTTACTGTAAAATGTTTCATTTGGATTTGACAAAAATATTTACTCTGCCGCTGTTTTTTTATAAATTTCTGTCATCTGTATGTTTTTTTTATTGTTGAAAGTAGTTATTGAAGTTTCTACTTTTATTGTATCAATATGATTTTCTCTTTACAGATATGCTATGTATTTTTAATATATGCGAGTACTATGAAATCTAGTGCATTTATTAAATCCTCATACATCTTGAAGATTAAACAATTTTATCATTATATGTAATATTTTCACATTATTCATATTAAGTGAAAATCTATTTTGTTTGACATTAATATAGTTATTACTGGGGCTGGAACGGTGGCACAGGGCATAAGGCATCTGCCTTGCACATGCTAGCCTAAGACGGACCTCAAATTGATCCCCCAGTGTCCCATATAGTCCCCTAAGCCAGGAGTGATTTCTAAGCAAATAGCCAGGAGCAACCCCTGAATGTCACCTGGTGTGACTGAAAAAAAAAACAGAAAAACAAAACAAAACAAAACAATATATATACTTATTACTCTTTCCTTTGGTATTAGGTGGTGGAATATATATTTTATCCCTTAAAATCTACGATAGTGATATTTATAATATCTATTATATTTCTTATAAATAGCATAGAATATTTTTCTGGGCTATTATCAGTGCAGAAACTATAGAATTGATTGGAGAATTTAAATTACAGAAAGTTACAGTGAATAAATATAAATGTCAAAGGAAAATGGAGCAAAGAAACTCCAGAAAATACTACAGAAATACATTATGAATTAAATTCTATTAAGTCTTTTTATTATATACACATTTTATTCAACTTATTAAATAAAATCTATAAATTTTGATTTATATCCTTGCTTTTTCTCAAAATTATCTGAGAACTAAGACTAACTCAAAGTATCTTGCTAATGATAAAATATTTGTGTTATTATCATAGATAAAATTCAATCTATATATGTCAGTTAACATAAAGCTTCTTTTTATCAATTATAAATAATTAAATTTATTTTTAAAAGATTAAAAATAAAGATCTCAGCAGTAGCACAGCAAGTAGGTCTGTTGCCTTGTATTTGGCTGGCTCAGATTTTATCTCCAGCAACTCATGGTCACCAGAGCCTTCCAGGAGTGATTCCTGAGTGCAGAGCCAAGAGTAACCTCTGAGCACCCTCAGTATAGGCCCAAAACAATATAAACAATCAAACAAGAAAATTGAAACTGAAAATAAATAAATGGTTGAGTTACAAAATAATGACAATATGTCATTTAATTGTATTTTTAACAACAAGCCATATACAGAATAATGATTCCTATATATAGGATAGTAAGATACTAGTAGTAGAATATACTTTCTAAGTTTGTTATTACAGGATACACAAAAGAGGACAAAATATCCCAACCATGCATTTTTATCTCTATCATTTATCTCTATTTATCTCTATTATTAAATGGTTCATGATATATTTTCTTTACAATAACTCATGCTATTTTTAATTAGCAAATTTGAATTTAAAATATTATCACTGGTAAAAACCCTGAAGTAAAATAAAAAGCATGTTTTGCATAACTCTGAATGTAGACCAATAATGCTTTTTTAATTAAGTTAATATTTGTACATTCCTATAGGCATCCTGTGAATTGGAAAACACCTATGAATAATGACATTTCACAACATGAAATTTCAATTTAATGAAATATTAATACCTTTATACTTATTTATTAAAAATAAAGCACATCAATTTTATTACTGCTAACATTAGATCTATCTACTTCAATATCTATCTAGACTAATGTGTATGCATAATTTTTTCTTTCCATCTACTATAGAGAAATATTAATTCACCTTCGTGATTGTGGAATATTATAGATATAAAACATTCTAACTTTTTAAAAAGTACAAACTTGTTTATTTAACAGAATGGACATAAGAATGATAATTCATATCTTTAATCATATTTAATCTAAACACTGGTAACTGTTATATCAATTTATTGATTCTTAAAACTCTGAGACATTATAATTTAAGAAAATGGTCAGAGAACTGAGGCTCATCTGACATAAATTCTGACATCATATCTGTGAATAGTTTCTGTGTAAAAGCAACATGTTTATTTTATTATTTTAATAAAAATGTATAAACCATATTTAAACGTTTTTCTCTGTATTCAAATACACTTGCATGATGATACTTTATAAAAGAAAAATGTATAACTGCGGCCAGAGCAGTGACACAAGCGGTGGGGCATCTTCCTTGCTCGCGCTAGCCTAGGACTGACCCGGGTTTGATTCCTCTGCATTCCATAAGGTCTCCCAAGCCAGAAGCTATTTCTGAGCACATAGCCAGGAATAACCCCTGAGTGTAACCGGGTGTGGCCCAAAACAAGCAAACAAACAAATGAACAAACAAAAAAGATGAAAAATGCATAACAACTTTTACAGAATTCAATCGATAAATTATAGAGGTACTTATTAGTTCTACTTTAGGCTATTTCGCATCTATGGCATATAAATTTTAATTCTAGGGCATCATGAAAAACAACATAACTGATTTAATTTAAAATTAAATAACTTGGGGTGTAGCAATAGCACAGCAGTAGGGCCTTGCATGCTGCTGATTTGGGACTGTCCTGGATTTGATCCTAGGTATTCCATATGGTCATCCGAGCTGACAGGAGCGATTATTTTTTGCTGTTGTTGCTTGGTTTGGAGGCCACACTCGGTAACTCTGAAGGGTTACTCTTGACTATGCGCTCAGAAATCGCTTCTGGCTTGGGGAACATTATGGGACGCCGGAGTATGGAACCAAGGTCCTTCCTAGGTCAGCGGCATGCAAGGCAAACGCTCTTCTGCTGCACTATAGCTCTGCAAGGAGCGATTTCTGAGAGCAGAACCCGAATAACCCTTGAGCACAACCCTATATAGCCCACGAACAGAAATAAAATTAATAAAATAGAATAGTAATTATGAAATACTTTTATGTAGTAAAAGAATATCTTTAATATACAAGTCTAACAGTAGTCAGAATTAATGACTCATTAACTCATTTTAATGCTCTTGAATAACATATTTTATATAAGGAAATGTCACATAGAAGTCACTAGGGACTAGCATATAATAGCTGTATTTTTCAAAGTACAAGTGTGAAGTGAATAGTAAGAATACCAATATAGCACTGGAATATATCAATTTTATCAGTATTTTCAGACTATTCAGTGGTAAAGAAAGGAATCAAAATCATGTCATTGACTGAGAAGAACAAGCATTATTGAACATATAGAAGTTTTTGTTTAAACTATTTTCAATTATTTAACCAAGATGAAGTGGATAATAATTTATTCTACCAATCTACACTATAAGAAAATTTTCAGATATGATGGAGATCTTAAAAATAAAAATGTTAAAACTTGAAAGAAAAATTCTGCTTCCATTAGAGTTCTCTATTACCATGGGGATAAAAAGATTACACAGAGATTCAAGTAATCATTTTCCTTCAAATTGACATCTTTAGTAGTACATAATAGTATAAATTTAAGTAAGTGAATTGCCTCAATGGAATTTATTATGTCTGTGATATGGAAAAATCATGATATTGCTTGTATATGCCACATTTTCTTTCAAAAATGTATTTGTAACTGAACATTTGTAATAGTTTAAATTTAATAATAATAAAAGTAAATGAACAAGTAACATTGATATACAGGTCTTTGAATATATGATTTACTTTTACTATTTCTTTGGTATCTAATCCTGGAATTAGCAGATCATACTAAGTGTATAGTTGATATTTTTTGCATTTGTTTACTGTCCAAAATCATTGCTCCATTTAATATTCTCAACAGAACTGTAGAATTTTTTATAGGCTTGATAATATTTTTAAGGTAAAATATTTTTTTTGTTAATGAATAGAGTCAAAGAGAGAGATCAAGAGGAAATAAGAAAGTACAATAGCATTTTGTAAAATTAGCAGCAAAAAATTTGCCTAATTCAATGGTCACTGGATTCAGGGAAGACTGCCAAGAATTGTGTACCTGTCTTTATGAACCTGTAGTTTAATGTCCAGTTGACACTGAGAAGCAGTGGTGTTTGGTACTATATTGGCTAGACCTGGTCATGCTTGGGAGATCCATCGTACTCATGCATATCAAAAATTTACTTCAGAGATTTGAATTATGTTCCCAATTACTCGACATTTTAAACCATCCAATACATGACTAATTGTCCCTTACTGAGAACTTATTTGTATTCCACTGATAACTAGCACTCTTGAATATGTTTTCATGTATTTATTAGGCATTTTAAAATAAACTTCATTATTTCTGTGAGTACAGGTAATGATAATGAATTATTTTAGCTTTTCTGTATCTGAGAACACTATTATAGTTGGCATTTGTAAGATCTGACAAGACATACTCAAGTCTAAAAAGTTTTGCTTTCTCTGCTAATTTTGTACTTGCACTCAAAAGCAAGTAGCTCCAGTGTTTTTTCTCTTGAATGATAAATTCCAAGTTATTGCCATCTAATTTTATTTCTTCTGGTTATAATATATCTTTCTCCATATTCCATGGTCCTTTAAAATCTGTCCCAGATACTGTATTTTGCTTAAGCATTTTTTTCTTTTGGCTTTTGGGTAACACTGAGGACCATCTGAGATGCCAGGATTCAAACGAACATCCATCCTGGATCGGCTGCATGCAAAACAAACGCCCCACTACTGCTTTAACTCTCCACCCTTCTTAAAGCATTTGATCATAATACTGTGTGATTTTTTTCATGCTTTTTGCATTTGAAATTATTAACTTTATTGGACCTTGGATGTAAAGTTTACATGTAATAAAATATTTAGTCTTTCCTTTGTTCCCTTCTTGAGCACTAATTTTTAAAATATATTTTATCTGTACCTTACTTTATACTTAATATTGTGTCTTTAGTGGTTTTTTGTTTGTTTTTTTGGGGGGGTTGTTGTTGTTTTTGTTTTTGTGTCACACCCGGCAGCGCTCAGGGTTACTCCTGGCTCTATGCGCAGAAATCGCTCCTGGCAGGCTAAGAGAACTATATGGGATACCGGGATTCAAATCACCATCCTTCTGCATGTAAAGCAAATGTCCTACCTCCATGCTATTTCTCTGGCCCCAAGGGTTTTTAAAAATATTTTAATGCCTATGCTCAACTTTTGAACATATAGGATACAGTTACTATAATATCCTTATCTGGCATTACAACATCTCTGTCAGTACTGTTTTTTTTGTTTTTACTATAGTTAATACGTTTCTGCATCATTATATACATGGTCATATTTGATTATCAGAAATTGTAAATTTTTTTTGCAATGGATACTGGCGTTTTTTCATTTCTACAATATTTTTAAACTTTCTTCTGGGCACTCATACAAATTTTGGCAAAAGTGTGATCCTTTGTGACCTTTATTTTAAGTTAATTTTGGAAACATCAATGCAGAGATTAGTCTATAGTAAAGTATTCCATGGGTTCAGAAAATACTATTCAGGGTTATAATCTGTATGAGCTGAGACATAGGTTCAAAAATCAATCAAAAACAAAAAACCCACAATGACTCTAAAAGAACAATATTGTTTGGGCAGTTCTGAAGCATACAGTACTTCAGATCAAACAGTAAACTTCCTGAGTTAATTGACTGCTTATCTATAGGAAAGATTCCTAACTACCTGCACCTTATTTCAAATATTTATTCATGTCTTTGGGATAGGACGAGCATTTAACTGAAATGTCAATTGTTCTAATATCGGGATTTTTATGTCAGGTATGCCAGGTCATACTCAATAAAATATAGTAACCCAGATCAAAATATATAGTCATCAATATAACCAAGAAATGGAGATAGACAAAAATACCATCAGGGGGGTACACACTAATTTAGAAGAGCCATTTTCATTCAAGTCAGCACATCCCAAGTAAAAGAAGCTGCCGAATGAAGTAGTGTGGCTACACAATTTTTTTCTAGTCAACAAGCCCCATTACAACACATAAACAAACACCAAGTTGCAAAAGTCACAATGGGATAGTAATACTGAACCTCACCTGCATGAAGGTATTTCTTCTAAAGACCCAACTATATAGCATCTTTAATAAGGACATTAGAGAGGAAATGTTGAATATGTTTAAGAAAATTAAATAAACCAGGGAATGAACTGCCAATAAGACTCAAAAATTTCAAAAGATATGATATAAATGAAAAGTAAAATGAAAAAAATTCATGATAAAACCTAACCAGTAGAGTAACAACTACCTAGGACAGAACCAATGTGTTTGAATAAGAACATTTCATCCACCCAGAGTTTCATTGAGTTTTGAAGGAAATATAGACAACTTCAAGGGTAAACAAAAGCTTAGAAAATTTACAGACTCAAAATCAACTTTAAAGGAAGAATTTAAAGGGTATTTAAGACAAGAAAAACTCCAAAAACAGACCAAACTTCTAAAAATGCTGGCACAAAATTCCATGACAATAATCTATCAATATCAATGAAATAAATGTACCATTAATCGATAGAATGGGAAATAGGATTATAAAATTAAATCCAGCATTCTACAGCATGCATGAAACACATTAGTCAAAACAAAAACTGGCTCAACGTCCAAGGTGAGCAAACAATTCTCAAGCAAACAATTCCCTTAAAATAGCTGGATTGTCCATGCTAATATTAGACATCATAGACCAGACTTGAAATGTTTATAAGAAATAGGAAGAGTCATTTCTTAATAACCAATAGATATGTGCATCAAGAAAAATAACACTACTAAACATATATTCACCCAATGAGAGGCCAGTATAATACATAAAACATCTGTGAATGTATTTGAAGAAAAATATCAATAGCAATAAAATAGTTGGAGACTTTAACACTGCTGTCATCTCTTGATAGATTCTCCAGGTTAAAACTCTACAAGGTTTATCTGGCTTTGAAGGGAGAAATGAATGGAAAGGAAGACTGAATATATATATATATATATATATATATATATATATATATATATATATATATATATATGTGTGTGTGTGTGTGTGTGTGTGTGTATGTGTATATAAATTTTCATTCTCAAAAAACTAAATACATATTATCCAATGCACATGGGAAATAGTCCAAGATATATCACATGCTGGTCACAGAGCATACCTCCATGAAATGAAGAGAATAGAACTTGTATCAACCAACTTCTCAAAAACAGATAAATAATTTTGAAATATGGAAATAAATAGTTCAAGAATGACTCAACATCCAATTGTTCAGAAAGGATATCCAAGATGATATCAAAAGAAAAATGTGATCCCAATCAAAAATGGAAAGAAGAAATACAGATAGTCAAAAGGCACATGGAAATATTCTGTTTAGTTTATCATCAGGGAGCTAAAAATTAAAGCAATAATGAGAAATCTTTTCACATCACAAAGATTGGTTCACATCACAGGAGCAACCAATACAGGCAATATTCAGGGACAAATGGTCTCTCATTTGATGCTGGTGAAAATATAAACTAGTCCAACCTTTTTTTTATTAAAAAATTTATTGTGACCAAAGTGGATTATAAATCTTTCACAGTAATATTTTAGGTACATAGAGGTATTGACCCCTGGGCATTCCCAACAACAGTGTTGTCCTCCTTCCAATATTGTTCTTAACTTGCATCCCATTTCCCCTCCTTTGCTCGCCTCCAGGCTGCTAGCTAGTATGTTGTTCCTCCTGTGTCCAGTTTGTTATAGATTAGGTATCGATGCTGTTGTCATTGGCTTTGGATTTGGTGTTTAAGTCCAACCTTTAAGAAAAAAACAATATTGATATTCCTCAAAAAAGTAAAACCAGAAACTGAGCTTCCATATGATCCAGTCACTCGACTCTGAGAAATATACCCTAAGAGCCCAGTAGTAGAATGCAGAAGTGCCATCTCACTATATACAATAACCAGAATCTTGAAACAATTAAATGTCAGAATATTAGTTACGGGATAAGGAAACCAAAGTACAATAGAATATTATGAGGCTGTTAGGGAAAATAAAGTCATAAAATTTGTGTATCTGTGATGAATAGAGAGAATATTATGCTGAACAAAATGAGTCATGGAAAAGGGACAAACATTGAATGGTTTCACTCATTTGTGGAATATAAAAATGATATAATATGGTAATAATATCCAAAGACAATAGAGACAGTGGCCAGAAGGACCACTCCATGGAAAGAAGCTTGCCACAAAGAAAAAGGGAGAGCATAAAAGGGTAAAGAATAGAACACTATAAAAATGATAGTCAGAAATCATCACTCTTCAAAAAGTGGGTGCTAAAAGGGGATAAAGTGATATGAATAATACCCCTTCAGTAGCAGTATTGCAAAAACAGTGTTTAAAAGAAAAGCAAAGGAGATAGAAACAAAGAGACCAGAGACAGAGAGTGGGAGGGTGCGGGATAGAAAGAGATTAGAAAAATATCTACCAACAAGGTAGGACAGGCAAGGGAAATGGGAACATGATGGTGGGAAATGTGCATTGTTAAAAGGTGTTGTTGTATACTCTGTAACTAAAATTCAATCATGAACAACTATGTAATTGTGTGTGTGTGTGTGTGTGGGGTGGGAACTGTACTATTAATTACCTAGTAAACAAGTTCTTAAATAAAGCAATTTAAAAAAGTAAAAAAGTACACAGTTTCATTTATCAGTCCTGAAATTGTAAGATCTTAAACAGAAATGTTCCCTTACATTCCCTCATGTCATTCCTGCTCTCTTTGATCTATGATCCCAAAATATACAATTTTCTTGTTGGCTGGTGAGAATAAACTGTTTGCTGAGACCTCCATGAGCAAATAGATACTATTCTCTCTATACATAAGATAGTCGTTTCCTTGCTCCTTCAGTTTCCTCCCATGTCCCATTCTGTCCTATGATAAATGATCACAAGAACTCTCCACAATTACCAAGAGACTTCTTTCTAGACATTTTTCTCCTTAATGGCATTCAGCCCTACCCTTTCCAGGCAATGTGATCATGTATACTATTAGTTTCTCTTTGATTCAGTGTAGACTCTAAACACTTCCCAGGTTTCCAACCTAGTGCCACTTTAAAGAGACTCTTATAAGGTGCTAAACATCAATAAGCATAGAGTTTATAATACTTTTTCCTTATTTTTCAATAATTCCCATCCTTCATTCTATATTTTCTTATATCTTAAAAACAAATGTTTCATGTAATTCTCCAGTACTATCTGTTGTAGGATATGTACAGATATTCTATCTCTACCAAAAAAATTTTATGTTTTTTCTGAAAATTGCAATTTTAGATTTATTTTTTTATTATTTCATTATTTATTTTAGATTTATTTATCTGAAGTTTTATTATTCTGTGTATTTTTATTATTCTATGTATTGTGCTCTATTTCTAAGGGGATCTGTGTCTCTGATTGCCTGACATACAGTCTTCTTTTGAATCAAGATTAATGTGTGTACTGAGGCTACAGAGATAATAGAAGGAATAGGGTGCTTTCCTTACACAAAGATAACCCAGATTTGATCCCCAGTAGCCCAGGTGGCTCCCAGAGCAATAGTGCAACAGTGATCCCTCAGTACAGAGCAGGCAGAAAGTCCTGAACATCACAAGGTTCTCCATCACAAATGATGTATGTGTGTTCTCTGTACAGAATGCTCTCCTAAAGAATATAGAGACAAGTAAAATTTTAAATTTAACATAATTATTTAATATAAATTGCTGCTTACTCTAATGAACCTGAGTGTATTCTTGGCTAAATATATCAAAATATGGAAGCTTAGAATATATTAACCCAGAATTATTTCTTCATCCTATAAATATCCTCAACACTAAGAAGTAACCTCCAGGCTTAAAGTAGGCTGCAAAAAATCTCGAGTAAGGATTTGTAAATTTTCTTGTAATAGTAAATATATGACGTGGATTATTTATATACACATATATATATATTACCTATTGTGGTTGCAGAATTAATTTTAATATGCATAGTTGCATATCCAAATCTAATATGAAAGTTCTATATAGAATATTTTGCATTGATACAAGCATCATCTTGTCATATTAACCACAGATAATGCAATCATACAATTATAAGAGACTACCCAAAATGCAGTCATAGTGCAACTCTAAGATTCTAATAGAACTTTTGTATTACACTATGAGTTCAAGACTGTTTCCTGGAAGAGATGATACAGGGCATAAGAGAATAGTCTATGAAGCAGAATATACCTGAATGGTTAACATCTAAAGGATTTCTAGAAGTTAAAGAAATGTGCTTGTTTGAAGAAAAATACCCAATTCTTACACAGATAATAAAAAATGCTAGGATACATCACTGCATTTATCTCTCAGAGCTTGTAATTTTCAACACACAATCAGAAAGTATTTACAGCAACTGATATAGGAAGAGCAAAGAGAAAAGTACCTGTCATCACAATGACTATTCATGAAAATGGAGTAAAGGAGACATACTGCTGCAGAGACAAAGATGTAGTATGGAGAGGTTCAGACAACGCATGTGACAACTCACCTTACCCTGGCAAGAAGGTGAATGAATCTTTTTACAGAAATGATAAGGCTTCTTACTTTCATGTATAATTACAAGTGTAGTAAACTCCCAATGGTAATCACAATCTGTTCCTTTACCTTTAAATATGCATGAGTTTAAAGCTCTTTCCTTTAATTCTCTCTGATAAAATTAATTGACTTTATCATGCTTCTTGGATCACAGTATACAACTGTCCTATATGCATGCCACACACATTTCTTAAATTTGTCCCTATCTCCCCCTGATTTCCATCCCCAGATCTCTTAATTCTTAGTAATTTATTTAGCATACATTTAAAGCACTTAACATTTCATTATGTATTTAACATCATAAAATAAATTAATTCTAAATGACATATTCCACATCAAGATTTTTTATTCATTAAAGCAAACAGCATTTTGATAATTTTTGTTCAATTTTTCCCATATATTTCTTATACATAAATGGATGTATTTTTCAAAAATTAAATCTTTGGGTCTTGGGTCATAGGCATAATTAATAAACTCTACTCAAGATATCTCTAGAAAATATGCTCTAAAATATCTCTAAAAAATGTCTAAAAATCGATCT